>JANIVQ010000015.1:0-271919 GCA_030555925.1 Insectozyma xiaguanensis | reverse complement strand
TTTTGAAGAAGAACATGTGTTGCACAAATAAATTTTTTTGATATAAATTTTTTTGGTATAAATTTTTTTGCACCTACTTTCTTAACTATGGGAGCTTCTTAACTATGGGTGATTATGTAAGCAACTTTTGTTTTTTTGGCATGTTCCACAGACACAAATACAATGTTTACAGTTTGTAGTCAAGAGATTACCACGCTACAACCCATTTAGAGAGCATTACAGTAGCTAAAAAATGTAAATATACCCTCAAACACTGCTCTGGACCATTTTACTGAAGAATCGCGTTGTTTATTTCTTGATATGCTTGTTTGTCACAAATACAAAATCAACCTTTACCAAGAGATTACTACGCAACAAGCTACTCTGAGAGCAGTATTCTACCTTAAGTATGTATATACAGCCTCTCCACTAGTTTTTAACTTTTTTACTAACAAAATTTCCCAGATTTTACGAAAAATTTTGACAATGCTTCGCCGTCATTTGGAATTCACATAATTTTTTCACAAATCCATCGCTCGAAATGACACCAAACAGTGATTTTATGGTATTTAGCCTGCTTCTGAGTGCTATACCGGTATCCTTCTTTCTATTTTTGATGCTTTCTTTTCTGGGTTCTATTTTTGATTTCTGGGTTCTATTTATGTGACCCAGTGCATCAGGTGATACCTCACTGTGACTGGCCCTGCTTTTGAGTGCTTCAGCCGATGTCTCTCTATCTATTTCGGTCCTTGATGATGGATTTTGAAGAAGAACATGTGTTGCACAAATAAATTTTTTTGATATAAATTTTTTTGGTATAAATTTTTTTGCACCTACTTTCTTAACTATGGGAGCTTCTTAACTATGGGAGGTCACGTGACCGCCGCGTTTTTTGATTACGTAAGCAAGCACGTGATTTCGGAGATATCCGTACATTAATTTTTTTAGTGTTTTAAATTTTGAATAATTATACGAAGGAAGAATAAAAATTATTAAATTGATATTTTGATTTGTATGCGTAAAAAAAATTAAAAATACTGTAGTTTGGAAATACCAGGAATGAGTAGTTTTATTAATAATCTATTAATTTGTTGGTTGCTTACCCTCAAATTCAAAGATTAGTTGTAGTCAAGAAAGTTTGATCAATGAATAAGATTTGTTGTATATCATTTTTGCATATTTTCCAAATTTGCTTTACAAATTCAAAGTGTTGATAAAATCATAAATATCTTGGAATCAAACATTTTTAAGATCCATTCATTTGGTGTTCCAGCAGCTCGTGATTTTAAAAGACTGTTTAAAGCTGTACCTTATTTTCTAGATGCGTTAACTGATAAGAATATTGCAATACTTGAAGAATGAATAATAATGAATTACTAATGAAGAAATAGAAGAGTTGAAAATTAAGAAAATTATATAAATAGAGACTATTGTGTCTAACTTAATGATGATCGATTTACAATATCAAATGTTCCCCAAAAAGCTTTGTTGATATTGAATATTAAGGGTAGTAGAAGGTTGAGTGGTATTAGTCATTTTAGTGTCTGATATAGTATAAACGATAAAATAATTGATATTTATTTAACTAAGTAATTTCTTTTCTATTTATAATTCATTCAGTATTATTATCATTTCTTTAATCAGTAATTATTAATCGTATTGTTTTTCATACTACAAACAATCAAACTACAATTAGTTCCAAATAGAACATTAACTGGTGGTACTGGTGAATGACAAACTAACAAATCATCAGTTAAAATTGGAGAAACCGCTGGTGTTGAAGAAATTATTCTACGATTAGCAGTTGGTTTTCATTATTTGGGTAATTAACTTATATTACATTCAGAATATAGATCAAATGATTATGTTTACTTTGAAAATTGCAAGTAGTAGTACTAGAAGAATTAGAGCTTTACCATTTTGGTGGGTCGGTAAATTACTTCTTCAAAAATAACGAACTCTTGATCATCAATTTATCAAAACCAAATCACCTATTGATATTCAGCTTGAGATTCTCTTTTTTTGATCAAACAACACATTTTGTTGTGCCTGCAATTATTGACAAACTATTTCCAATATTGTCGTTAATTAGGTTTATACGGCTTGCGACTGTTTTTTTTTTTTCATATAATGTTTATTAAATTCTATAAATATAATTATATATCTAACTTAAACTTAAAAACTTTTGCTTGTTTTTGAATAAGGGAAACTAGAATTAGTGAAAACCCTTAAGTTATAGTTGTTATGCGAAGAATTTTAGTTAATGATTTATTTGAAAAATTGACACCCAATTTTTAATTAGCTTGGTTGTAACCTTGTTGGTCTGTCAAGCATTATCCGCTAGTCGCATTGATCTAAATCTTACGATAGCGGCAAAATGGTGAGTCCTCTTAAGATTGATCAACTCATCCAGGTTCTTTACACGATCGAACACCAATAATTATGATTACAGCGGAATTTAATATGAACCAAATAAAACAAGCGTCATATATTTAGGATTATACTGTATAAAGTTATAGTTTTTACCTAATATTTGAAAACAACTTGTGTCTGTCCTGAGTTCTTTTTTAAAAAAAAAAAACAACGAAATTGATGATTTCCTTGATCGGTCAAGATTAAAGCTTCTGTAACATAGTTGGACAACATATATTATATTGTTGCAATAAAAATGCTATGTCAAAATATGGCTTATATTAATAACTTGTACTTTCCATTGTAAAACCAGTTTCTGGTTGGTTCATGACATGAATTTGAATTCGAAATTTCATTGATCAAGAAACTTTCAACTTTCTATGTATGACGAAGATATTTCAAAACTTTTCGAAAGAGATATCCCAGCCCTTGAATAATTTTTCTCAGCATTTCTAGAACCAATAACTTCAGGTTTATCTGACACAATTTGATTAACAAAAAGACCAATAGACTACACAAGAATTTATAAAAGATAAGGTGTAATTAACAAACCAGCTGTTTAATAACTTCTTCATGCAAATTATTTAATGAAACAATGATGATATAATTCAATAGCCAGTCAATTATTTGTCTAGTGGTGATTTTGATACTAAAACCAATGGGTTTATGATTTTATGTGTATCTTTTTAAGAAATTGAAATCGTAAATGGTGACTCATATAAATTATACTCACTTTCTTATTCTCTTTAATTTGAAACTAGTTTAGAAATTGTTTCTTTAAATTTATTTTAAGTTTGTCAATCAAGTTGCAGGTTTTTAAACTTCATTATCCACAAAAATATAAAACACATTATTTCAGTCGTAAACTTCAATAGAGTCAAAATAAAACTATTATAACTAGATAATATTACTCAAAAGTATCATATTATTAGTTTTTTGAACTAAATCAAGCCATTTCTCGGGTTTTCACTTTTAAATCAACTCTGAACATGATAAAAACAACTTCAAAGGCATCGCAGTTGCCAGAGGTTATTGAAATTAGCTTCTAATCTTGATTTCAAGAATGTCAGTAAAATTCACTTGGGTTTTAGGCTTAAAATATTGAAAAATTTTGACATAGCTTCGCCGTACTGTAAAAATCCCAAGTTCTTACACAAATTCAAAAGCATCCAAACTTTAATAACTAAACTATTCATAAGCAGTATAAGCTGGTTAAAGCTACATAGAGATGCTATAAACCAATCGTTGATGTATATTAAATTGTGTTGGCTCATGAGTTGTAAACGTGAAATATGATGTTGAGTAAACTTATTTAACGATCATCACTTTCAGCAATTGATCCCCAATTGGAATATGTTTAAATTATTAATTGATTAAAATTTATCTAGATTTCTTCAATATATTTGATTAATAAATGGTCATATCAATTTGAAAATTCAAAATTTTTTAATATTGGGATTGAATGTGTTTAATTCCATTTGAATGGATTTATAAATTGAAGGTATTGTTTAATATTACTTTATTCATTGATCTACATTTATACTGCTATGATTATCTGACTATTAAAGCTTGAATGATGAATTTGTGAAGAAGAACTTGTGATACACAGAAACAAAAAATATTTGGTATGAAAAATTGATATTTTTGCACCCAATAATTGCTACAAGTGAACATTCACGTGCTTGTACACATAGTAATGTAGTAAACTTGGCAATTTCAATGTAGATTCTTTCAACATTAATATTGCCATTTAACTTTGAATTGTTTAAACTTGGAAGTCATGTTTCTATAAGCATAATGATAATACTACATAAGTTAGCACATTATATTGTGTCACCTTGCGAAAAAAAAAAAAATACTCTATCAAACATCATGAACAGACTAGCTTCTACATTTTTACGTTACAATTCAACTGATGCAAAGCAATTTGTTAGACAAAAGCCCAAGTTTTATGATTTACTAAAAACTCCAACTACGAAATCGTTAATATTAACATTATTTTGCACATCATTTGTGTTAGATTTGACCAACAAACGAAAAGAGCTAGAATCAATGAAACAATCATATGAAAATAAATTCATAATATTAGGAGACATAATAACCAAATTGTTAAAGGATGAAGTATTTGATTTAAATAAGGAATTGCAATTGGCCAATGTATTTACTCAATATAAATATAATTCTAAAACTGACATTGAATTAGATCAAAAATTGGAAGAATTTTTTAAAATGAACGAAGAAGAATTTACTGATAGACTAGGACTTCTGGACAAAATACAAACTGATACCAAAGCTGTAATAGAGGACAAAGGAGAGGTTGCTATTGATACAAGTAAGTTTTTATAATCAAATAATATTTATACAATTGCTATTTTTCTAATAGTTCTTCTATGATGATCACCAGTCTCGATGATTTTACCTTCCTGTTGTAATCTTTTCAAACACTCATTTAGATCATGGTTTTCAACCCTAAATGATGATCTTTCATTGATTTTTATGGCTAGATCATTAAATCTAATTAAATTATTATTTTCATCGATAATTTTGATAATTTCATTTACCAAATCTTCTTGAACTCTTCTTTGTTGAGATGTCGTACCTGTTTGTACCATATCCATATCTATTCTACCAGTTACTGGATCAGTTGCATAATCTTTGATTGCAGATTTGATTAATCTTACAGCTTCTTTGACATCTATCAATTCAACAACTTGACTAAGTCTCATTTTAGCATGAGCTTCTGATAACCTGATCATTGACTCCAATTGTCTTGTTGTTGCTGTTATTCTCTTCTCTGAACCTCTTGCATCCTCCCCTAATTTTCTCATTTCAACATATGCTCTGACCAATTCAGTTTTACCTTCTTCAGTCATAACTGGATTACAATTTTCTTTTGCATATTGAATATATAAAGTCAATAATTCGACTGGCAAAACATAATTGTTATTAACATGTTCAGGAGCATCTTCCAAATACATTTCAGTTAAATGTCTAGCCAATTGTCTGTCAATTTTTTCATCCACTTTATCCAATATTAAATAAACTAAATCAAATCTTGATAATAAAGGTGGTGGTAAGTCAATATTTGAAGTAACTGGTAAATTTGGATCATAACGAGAATTTATTGGATTTGCAGATGCTAATATTGAAGTTCTAGCATTCAAAGTAGTGATTATACCTGCTTTTGCAATTGAAATAGTTTGTTGTTCCATAACTTCATGTAGTACAGATCTTGTGGCATCACTCATTTTATCAAATTCATCAATACAACAAACACCACCATCTGATAAAACCAATGCACCACTTTCCAACACTAATTGTTTGGTATCAATATCTCTGGTTATATATGCAGTTAAACCAACTGCAGAAGAACCTTTACCTGATGTATAAACACCTCTTGGAGCAATTTTATGAACATATTGCAAGATTTGAGATTTTGAAGTTGATGGGTCTCCACATAACAATATATTTACATCACCTCTATATCTACCACCTTTTTTAAAAGTTTTATTTGTTCCTCCAAATAATTGTAACAATATTCCCTTTTTCACATCATCCATTTCATAAATTGAGGGAGCTAAAGATCTTGCTAAAACTTCATATAAATCATCACGTTGAGAAATCAGTTTTATATGTTCTTCTTCTTGTGGAGTTATTTTTCTAACTTGTTCAACTTCTTGATCATTTTCAGTGATTTCATGTTCTAATGTAGTAATATCAGCTCCAAGACGTTTTCTATCAATTTTTTTAATATGAACAACATCTAAATAAGTTTTATATAAACTTTTAATAGCTCTTTGTCTTGCATTAGCTCTTACAGGTAAAGATCTAAAGATACCACAAACTTCAACACGATCTCCTGCACGACAAGAATCAACTAGTTCATCATAAACACATAAATTTATAGAATGAGGAGTTTGACCATCAGGCACTAAATCAGGAGTTTCTTGTAATTTAATTACTTGTTTGTCAGCAAAAGATGATCTGTTATGAATCAAAACCAATGAATTTCGTTGACCACATGGTTCTCTTGGACATTTTGGTGGTTCCGAAATGACACCTCTATCAATTTCTATTCCAACAGAATGGCCACAAGCGTTACATTTGAAAAAAGCTACTTTCATATCGGGTATCACAGCTGTTGATCTTAAAGTTAAACCTTTTACACTGACAAGTTTGTCAATATCATTAGGGTTTAATTCTCTCATACCTTTTTCAACCAAATTTATGTTAAATGGACGTATAGTGTAAATGTTTGTCTCAATTTCATCTAAAGATGCTGGTTGATCTGATACTTGATTATTATCATTTGTAATTTCTATTAAACAATCTTTAATAGTATGGTCCATAATAGGAATAATTTCTTGTGGATAATTTATCAATTGATGATATAATTTTCTAGTTGAAGGATAAGCTAATAAATTCTTTGCATCCAAATTCAAATTGGTTAAACCTAAATCTCTTAATAAATTTAATTTTCCAACATAATATAAATCATGATCTTCAGGTTCAACATCTTTCTGATCAATTTCTTTTCTATATTTTAATTTAAATGATAATAAAAAATCTCTAAAAACATTTGCCACTTCTTGAATTGAAACATTGGTACCCCAAATAACTCTTGTTGGTTCATCATTATTTGCATTGTCAGAATTGAAATTAGATGAAGTAGACATTAAATTTGGTTCACTAGATCTATTACCGAGCCAATCTCTTCCACCACGCATTGGAGATGACATTGTGTCGTTTATATCACTTCTTTGATTCCTTCTCAGTAACCTCTCCACATTATCATATCTTCTAGATCTCTGAGAATTCAAATTACTACCAATATCTGATGAGTGGTGGACTGATGAAGTATAGTGTAATGGAGATGATATATCATTTCTATTTTGACTTTGAGAATTTATGTCTGAGTTTGGATTCGATGAATGAAAGAACAATGGTGATGAAGGCACGATAGGTTGTTGTGATTGAGAATTAGAATCTCTTGGATTACTATTACTTTCATTATTCGTGTTGTTGTACAACGGAGACGAAGACATATTGATTTTTGAATTATGTATTGGAATCTATATGAACAATTAAGAATCCAAAATAAATATTAAAGATGGAAAAACCAGATGCACGTAATTTAATTTAAATTTTTTTTTTTATTAATTATTTTCGCGTCATTTCCAAATTGAGTTTAATTACCATCGCTATCTTTAATACCACCTGCACTAATTACATAAACGCATTCTTTCTCTGGCATACTAGGACTATCTTGAATTTTAGCAACACGTTCTTCACCTCTACCTTTTCTTAACAAAATTCTTGTTGCTGAAGCATGAGCTAAAACATGTCCACCAACAGGTTTTCTACCATCAGCAGCAGCAAATAAAGAACTAGCACCGGGATCAGATTGAACTTGATTAGTTAAAAATACGGCAACATTATAATCTTCAGCAACTCTTGTTAAATTTGACAAATGTTGATTTAATTTCTGTTGTCTTTCATTTAATTCACCTCTACCCGAGTAATCAACTCTAAAACAAGCTAATATTGAGTCAACAATCAACAATCTATATGTACCTTCAGCAATTTCATGACCCAATTGTTCGACTAATTCTATTTGGTGTTCACTATTCAAAGCTCTTGCATAAGAAATATTATCTAAACAAGTTTCTTGATCAACACCAAATCTTTCTGCAATCGATCTAATCCTTTCAGGTCTGAAAGTACCTTCGGTATCAATATATGCTACTCTTCCTTCAGCACCACCCAATTCTTTTGGTAATTGAGCTGTGACACACATGGTATGACATAATTGTGTTTTACCACATCTAAATTCTCCAAACACTTCGGTGATACTCATTGATTGAATCCCACCACCTAAAATCTCATCAAATTGTTTAGATCCTGTTGAGATTGTGAAAACTTTGGATCTATTTTCTGCAACAGTTACAGCTGAAATAAATCCCGTATTCTAAATATTAGTATTGAACGAATAAATAATTAAGTTACATACCTTCAATTTACTAGCAGCCTCTTTGATCTTTTCAACCTTTGCTTCACTTAATCCTTTAATTTTGGCTAAATTTCTTTTAGTTACAGATAAGACTGACTATTTGAATTTGTTAGCAGAAGGCTTTTCACCTTGACATAAGATTAAACTTACAGCAATTGAACAAATTCCGAAAGCTTTCAATTTGTTGATATCACCGGCATTAATACCCAAATCTTGGAGTGATTCGATTGATAAAATTTGCGAGTCTTCACTCATTTTAAGTTTTGCAACCAAGTAGATAAAAATGAGAAAATTAATTTCGTAGAAAAAATTAATACTCTAAATATAAACAAACTTTACAATCTCAAATATGGATAGATACAGAAGTCCTACAAGATCTAGATCTACATCCCCAATTAAAAGTAGATCACCTACTAGGATACGGTCACCCGGAAAATCCTTGCATTTACTTCATGGTACCCATTCATTATTGCCACTTGCTTCAGTTAAAAGAAGTGGATCTCCAGAACGTAGATTAAAGATTGAAGAAATGGAACAAGATAGGAAACGTTTATTGCAAGAGAAAGAGAACATTTTTGATATCAAGAAGGCTAAAGTAGTTAAATTTGAAGAGCAAGGGGAAAATCAAAACAATGATCCAAATCAATTTCCAACATTGCAATTAATTCTAGAATCTTTAACTAGACTACATCAAAGATTTGACAAACTTGAGAAACGAATGGATATGATTGAAGATAAACTTGGAAAATGAATTGACTAAATTCACAATTCAATTTATGAATAATTGTTTTGAAAACAAACAATTTGAATACATTGCTATGAAATAAAAGTTCACCCAAAATAATTTGACTTTTTTTGTATTTATTGAACTTTTGGTAGATAGCAACAGTTAGTAATGCATTGATTTTGGGTTAAGTATTCAAATCAAGGTAAAAACAAAACCACATGTTGGGCAAGTACTATTTTATACTGATTTTTGATAATATATACGAAATAGGTTGCAGCAAATAAATTATGCATGATAATGGTATAAGAACTGCTCAATTTTGGTCACAATATTGAAAGTAAAGCCAGACGCAAGTCAAAACAAGCCAAACACGGGCTTATTTATCATTGGATTATTTATCATTGGATTATTTATCATTGGATTATTTATCATGGGATTATTCATCATTGAAAACACAACCGATTTCTAATTTAAATGCAATAGAATAATATAGAAATCAACAGATTGTATTAATTGTAAAGTCTTAGAGGCAAAGAAGCGTGAACAATAGTCATATAATTAGTTTAGTCGTGATAAAATAGATGTAAATTTTGAGATATGCTTAAAAGAGAAGTTTCATTTATTATTAGAGTGGTATTTTAACGTCCTGTATCGTTAAACCAAATATATGTTACCTTACACTATATCGTTATGCCTTGATATTCTTATTGGGTGCGAAATTTTATTATTTTCTGTTTCTGTGTATCACAGTTCTTCTTCATAAATTCAACATCCAAGCTTCAATGAGATAAATAATGATAGCAGTATCATTGTAGATCAACGTGGAAACAATCTTCAGTATAAGTTCTGGTTCATTGATTATTTCAAACAAAATATAACAAATTTGATCCTAATATTATAAGGTCTATATTTTCAACGTTTCATGACTTGTTACTTGTTAAGAATGATAACAAAGCTCAATTAAAAGTTATTCAAAGATTTAATTATCTCCTTAGCATGCTCCAGTTGGGTTTTGATAGCGAAAGTGATTGGAAATATTTGTTTTCAAACATTATATTCATGTTCTCACCTTATAAGCAGATACTGACCCAACTCAATATACAACAGCGATAGGTTTATAGTATATCTTTGTAGATTTGACCAGTTTATATTTATATTGCTTGAAGTTACTTATCTATTGAAGTTTAGATGGCTTGGATTTTGTGTAAGAACCGGTGAAATTCCAAAGTACGGCGAAGCTACGCTAAAAATTTCAAGTATTTGAGCAAAATCCCAAATAAATTTTACTAACATTTTTAAAACCAACATTTAAAGCTATATCTGATATCTTACGACAACTGTATTGCATGCAGCGTGGTTTATGATGTGTTTAAAGAAGATCTGAAGGTAAAAATCTCAGGAAAGCTTGGATTGGATCAAATGACTGATTTAATGCCTAGGGTGAATCTGGAATACTTTAACAAGCATTTTTCTAGGTCAAAATACGGACCATATTAGATCCACTTTTTGACTCGATGTTTTTTCCTTTATTATTTAACACTAACATTATTTACTACATTTATCTCTCGATTCTACTGTAGTTTTCAGTTGAAAACAAGTGTTTTAAATTTTTGTGTAGAATGTGATAAACTGAATTATGGTTTGTCGAAATTCAAAAAAACTTAAAGCAATAACTTCAGCACTAGTATCAAATACAAGATAACGGTAAAGTGAGTATTATTTGTATGGGTTGCTTATAAGGATTTCGAATTGCCAAGGATATTTGTCTAAAAGTATCAAAGCGTTGCTTCAAGCCTCCAAAAAACCACTCCGTAAGCAAGCTCTGAGTTTTACTACTGTATTATGGCAAATTCAACTGTGTGTTGATCTAAATAAGCTATTAAACAACTAGTTAATAATTGTATATGTGTTTTGTCACGTGTGCAAATTGGGTGCAAAAAGGTGCAAAAAGAATAATTTTTCATACCAAAATTTATTGTGTCTGTGTATCACAAGTTCTTCTTCACAAGTCCATCATTCAAGCTTCAATAAATTAGATAATTATAGCAGTATCCTAGTAAATTAAGGTTTAAGCAATTACAATTATTACAGTCAATTTATTTTTCAATCCCACCAGCACTGAGTAAAGTTTGTCTCGATTCTATAAAACATGTGTCTTTTGAATATTCACCACCTATTACAAGTTAAATACAATCAAAAATTTCAATTAAATGGTAATTGATTATTATCATATAAGCTGAGCCATATTGTAATTGGGGTTTAATGTTGAACGTAATGAAAGTATTATAACTCAAGGCAAATTGTCCGTAATCATGATAAATTTCAAGTTAAATATACATTAGCAATTGGTATATAGTTTCTCTTGTAGTTTTGACCTGTTTATACTGCCATGAATTGTTTAGTTATTGAAGTTTGGATGCTTTTGGATTTGTGTAAGAGCTGGTGAATTTCGAAGTACGGCGAAGCTATGTCGAAATTTTTTAAATATCAAGTCCAAAACACAAGTCAATTTGATCAGAATGCTTAAAATTAAAGAATTGGTACATATTTAGATATATTCGAATGCCACAATGACTTTAGAGTAAAAATTTCTAGATTTAAAGCTGAATTCATGGTGAAAAGTTAAGAAATTCTCATTTGACAGAAAGCAATTATTGCCAGTGGTTATAAACTTATAATAGGTGAAATTTTGGTAGAAAATATGATAGTCATAGCTTGTTTAATAATTTGATGACTGTATCTTTGTAGAATAATATTTTGGCTGTGAGTATTTCCATCAAGATGGAAGAAAGTTTTAGAATTGTATTTGTATGCAAAACCCGAGATCATACAAATGAAGAAGTAAATATTCAGTTTCGTAAATATACATATTTAGAGTGTCGAGATTCGAAGTGTATCATTAAAAATCGATATTTTTAGTTGTTTGATCGTTATTGTTCTCTTTTGAATCATCTTCAACAGGTATACCCCATTCTTCAATTTCAAATTTCTTCCTACCATTCTTAAATGCATATTCACCATCATGAATCATCATTAAACCCTTTTCAGATAACACGGGTATCTTAATAATATGGACTAACCCTTGTTGAATTTTTGAAGGTTCATTTTTATAAGCTCGTTCAATCAACTGACTCATTTCTTGATTGAAAGGTTGTAAATGGATAACTGAATCAAAAAGATTTTCACAGATTTTAATTAAAGAATTATCTCTTGGGAATAAATCCAGTGGTATGGAACTAATTAATACCAAATTATTTTGGAATTGACGTAAAATACTACGAAGTGAATGTAGAAATGGAAATATAACTGTTGGTGAACAAAACATAGGTGGATATAGTGATGGATTCAAAATATTTGGGATAATCAACCTTATAACTTTTATTGGATTCGTTTTTAATTGATTTTTTATTATTGTTGTGATTTGATTTATAATCTTTTGATATGAATCTGACAATGGAACATATGTGATATCAGCAGGATTTGGACCTGGCAGTAATTTCTGAGTCAAATCAAATTGGTTATTATAAAATTCATAAGAATCAGTGGCTGTATTTTCATTTTTGTCATCTTCTTTTTTATTTAATCCATATCTCCAAGCAATTTTCAAATCTTTATTTCTTGATGGCATAGCTGAAGACGATAAATTTGATACACTAACTTTAGTTTCATTTTCAAGTATTTTAGCCTTTTTCTGTTCTTTTGATGACCCTTTATATATTCCTGGTAAATCTAATGACCATTGTGCATTTAACCCCAAAACTATGACATGAGAATTTAAAGTATCATCTATTCTATTGTGTAGTATACCTTGAGATGCAAATGCTCTTAATAATACAGATGAGAAATCAGTAGTTCCTGATTCTTCAATTAATAAGGAATGACCCAAAGGTAATCCTAAATGCAATAAAATTTTGTCTAGATCAGAACTTCCTGTAGATGCTGTTGGTTGAGAAGATACTAAAGATGGTCTAACCCCGGGATTATTCATGATTGTGGATGAGATGTCATTTTTCAAATTTGATGTACTTGGTGTAGGTGCATTTGGTATTGCTCTACTTGGAATCGGACGTCTTCCTGGTATATTTGATCCAACAGTTGGTAATCGTCTTGGAGTTGTATTAGCACTATCTAATGGTGTCCCTCCTATAATATCGCTTCGTTTTCTAAATGACATCTTGATGAGATATTGATTACCAAGTTTCAGAAAAAAAATAAATCACCAAACTTCAAAGTTTGATACATTATAACAAATTTAAACAATTCACAGCTTTCAGAAGAAACAATCGTGTTGAAACGTTTTAAAACCAATTTTATTAGCAAGAATCAGACAGTTAATGCATTATGTCAAAAGACGTGTATTTGAATAAGATATTAGGCAAAGAAGTTGTTCAAAAGCTTAAAACTACTAAAGTTTTAATGGTTGGGGCAGGTGGTATCGGTTGTGAATTGATTAAAGATCTTTTATTATCAGGCTTTGGAGAAATTCATTTGGTTGATTTAGATACAATTACATTATCTAATTTAAATCGTCAATTTTTGTTTAGACAAAAAGATATTGATAAACCAAAGTCTGAAACAGTTGCAAAAGCAGTTGAATCATTTAATTATTTAAATGCTAAATTGATTCCTTATCATGGTAATATAATGGATACCAAACAATTCCCCATTGAATGGTGGGATCAATTTGATGTGATATATAATGCATTGGATAATATTGAAGCAAGAAGATTTGCAAATAAAATGGCGTTATTTTTGAAGAAACCATATATGGATAGTGGAACTACAGGATTTGATGGTCATAGTCAACCAATGTATCCATATGTCACTGAATGTTATGATTGTGTTGCTAGAGTCACAGCGAAAACTTATCCAGTTTGTACAATTAGATCAACTCCTTCTCAACCAATACATTGTATTACTTGGGCTAAAGAATTTTTATTTTTAAAATTATTTGATGAAACTGATGATGATATAGATTTGAACAATTTAAATAATATCAAAAATGAAACTGACAATGCTGATGAGATTGCAAATTTGAGTAAAGAAATGGATGAATTGTCTGGATTAAAAGCACAGATTAAAATTGAAGATTACAATCAATTTTTTAAAAACCTTGTAAATAAAATATTTAAAAATGATATTGAAAGATTACTCAATATAGATTCTTTATGGGAATCAAGAGAAAAACCAAAACCATTGCATTTTGAAGACTATGAAGTAGATTTAACTAAATTAGTTAATAAAGAAGAAAAGAATTATTTTGAAAATGAAACTAAAATTTGGTCAGTTTTAGATAATATTTATTTATTGTACAAATCTGGTAAGAATTTACAAAAACGAATTCAACTGGGTAAAGAAGAATTTATATGTTTTGATAAAGATGATGAAGATACATTAGATTTTGTTGTTGCATCATCAAATTTAAGATGTTTTATTTTCAATATTGAGTTACAATCTAAATTTGTTATAAAAGAAAAAGCTGGTAATATAATAGCTGCAATTGCAACTGCTAATGCAATCACTTCCGGTATCCAATGTTTCAGTGGTATCCAATATTATCATCAATTTAAAGATAAATCAAATATAAATGATGATATTTTGAAAAAAGCTACTGTGACTTTTTTGAGTTCGAGAGTTCAAAATTATACAGCAATATCCAATGTATCACCACCCAATCCTTTATGTCCAAGCTGTTCATTTTCAAGAGGTGTATTGACTCTTGGAATCAACAAATACAACGATCTCACTTTAAAATGGTTTATTGATGAATTAATACTGAAGTATGGGTTTGATGAAGAATATATATCAATTCAAGTGAGTAAAATGAAATTGATTTATGATATTGAGTTTGATGATTATTTAAATACAAAATTGTCTCAATTACCAAGTTTCATAAATGGTGAAACAATTTTAATTCAAGATGATTCAGATGAGTTGGAAAATTTAGAATTTTACTTGCATATAGTCAATGATGAACCAGATAAAGAAGAATTTCCAGATGTTAAGTTGAGACCTAAAGTATTAGCAGAGAAACCCAATGAAGAAGAAGAAATCAAAGAAAATGGAGAAAATGTTAATGGTCAATTACAAAGTAATGAAACTATAATAATTGATGAGGAGGAAACAAACAAACCATCTGACGAGGTAATCACCTTTGATGAAGAAGAAGAAGAAGTGTTGGAACCACCAGCTAAGAAAAGAAAACATAATTAAATCATGTATATCTTAATAAACAATATATAATTGTAGTCAACTATTAGGAAAAAAAAATCAGAGATCAACAAAAATTTACGTTTTAAGCAAAACTAAGTTGAAACTTTTTACTTTTTTTTCTTCCACACTTTTTTCAAATTTTATTAATTGATCAATTGATTGAATAAAGAGAACCATGTCTTGGCAAGCATACACTGACAATTTGACCGCAGGAGGAAAATTGGATAAAGCAGCATTATATTCAAGAGCTGGTGATTCATTATGGGCACAATCAGGTAATTTCCAATTGCAACCAAAAGAAATTAGTGAAATAGCTAAAGGTTTCGATGATCCATCTAATTTACAAGCACATGGGTTATATGCTCAACAACAAAAGTATTTCTTATTAAGAAATGATGATAGATCATTATATGGTAAACATGAAGCTGAAGGTTTGATATGTGTTAGAACAAAACAAACAGTATTGATTGCCCATTATCCATCGGGAGTGCAACCTGGAGAAGCTACAACCATTGTTGAGAAATTGGCAGATTATTTGATTAGTGTTGGTTATTAAATATTTAAAGATAAATATATAAATCATAAGACATATTCTCTAAAAAAATTTCCAATCTTTAAATAGAATTGAAACTTTCGATGAATTAAAATAACTTAAATTACCTCAAATACCCATGTCCTGCAAAACATGCTTTTAACGGTGAGTTGCATCAGGAAGAAGTTACCATCGGTATGAAGGACGTGTTAAAAGTATGATTTCCCAGCAGTGACTCCACAGCAAACCGTCAAACTCGATTTATACCGAATAATTAAGACTAGTACAGTGATTTTTCAGAACCTGATTTATTGAAAACTGTGAGTTTTTGAACTTGACTTTAAAACTATGAGTTTCTCATTACATTTCAAATGTTGCACTCAATTCAAATATTAATGGAATTTGTAATGATTGATCGATGACTAAAGTTGAGTCGTATGATTATTTATCAACTAAAGCAATATTTTGAACTTAATAGCGATGAGGCGAAACGACAGTTTGCAGCCAAAAAATTTAAAGAGTAATTTTGTAATAAATGAACTTGTTAATGACAGAGCAATACCAAAACTTCATAAATAGATATTTAAGTTGATACAATGAAGTTGCATATAACAAACTTAAACAATGAATAAGAGGTCTTTGTTGTTTAAAAATTTCGTTTCAAATACAAGATAGTTTATCCATGTTTATGGATAATTTGTATGTTTTATAAAATGAAGATGATTAAACTAGTAATACCATCGATGATTCAATCTTTTATAATCTTTCTTAAATCTGGATTTGAAAACTGCCAATGTTGTTGGACAGAAATAGCAATATTTGCTTTGCTAGATGCGTGTTTAATTATAGCTAATGCCAAAGCGGTCCAAGTTTACACGAAGGGAATGGGCCCAAATATAGAAAATTAAGGGTACAAAAAAAAAAAAAGAAAAAGAAAAAAAAGTAGTTACAAAGTGAAAAAGCTTGATTATCATCACTAAAAATTTTCAGATTGCGATATCACTGTTTCTTTATATATTTATGCAATAATCTTCATCACATCAAGTAGTGGTAACTTAGGTAGTTGAAGTTGAAGTTGTTGAAGTATCAAAATGAAGAATTATTTCCCAACACAAAGTTTATTCTTATTAGGTCCAGCTTTTTTAATTGCAACTGAATTTATAGTTGGTAAAATATCACAAGGTAGTAGTGGAGCTTCAAATAAGATCAAACATCATGCTACAAGCACTTCACATCTACAATCAAGTTATAATCTAAAATCATTTAGATCAGCTTCAATAGAAAATTATCTTGAAGAAAATTCATCTAAATAATTACAATTTACTCATTATCAAATAAAAAACAAAAGTCATTTTTTCAATTTACAAGGGTCAAGATTCATATTTTTACCATTTTATATCCATTTTCTTATAGTATTCATTGTTCCGGTTAGTTTTGGTGGGTTTTTAGGGCAAATTCATTCTTTTCATTATTATTATTATTGTTCAATTCATCAATTACATTTAATTTTATATACCATTCATTTCATTTATTCAATTGTTTATTTAAATACATATTATTAAACTGTAAACAACACAACACACACGTTATTGCTGCAATTTTAATTTGCAAGCACCTGCATATAAAATCTTACATAATTCGTTACATAACACTAGTAAATTTTTTTTTTTCATGTTTAATATCATTGGTTAAATTGTAAACCAAAGAAAAAGTAAATAGATAGTTAGTCTTTACGATTATCATCAACCATTAGCATTACACTTCTATCTAGAAAACTCATAAATACATTCACACATAATATGTTTCCAAGAGTACTCAAGTCATCAAGGTCTTCATCACAACAATTATTTAAAAGATTCAATTCATCACATCATCATGATCATCATACAAAAGAATCAAAACCAATTCAAATAACATTAGCAAAACTTATTAGTGTTGCTGCCATAGCTGGAGGATTACTAGTCTACAAGAATAAAGACAATACTGAAAAACCACTTTTATCATCAAATTTAATTGATTATCAACTTGATGGAACAAGATCAAATTTAAGAGACAAGAATTTTTCAAAAAAATATGATATTGGATTTACAAAAGTATTTGCCATGGATAACGGTGGTATTGGACAAACATTACGTAAAAATAAAGTAGATGTACCAATTAATAATAACTTGATACCTGCACATTCACCATTTGGTTTACAATTTGGTGCAGGTATAAAATTAAATGAATTGGGACCTAGAAAAGAAAGATTAAGAAAATTTGCTCCACTTGAAACAACCAATAATTGAGCATATTTGGTATTAAACAAGTGATATCCTTCATAATTATAAGTAGCATATTAATAGATGAATTTTTGATCTAAATTTTTAAAATTTTGTAGAAATCTATGTAATATAAGTTGTTCAATCAGATCAGAGGTGATTATCGTATTGAAGTAGTAAAATAATTGGTGGAAAATTCACAGAACAATTACTTTTTCATATCTCCACATTTTTTCTCAATTGAATGAAGAAATCTTTAATTAAATCTTCATTATCACAATTGATTTACAAGAGACAATTCACATCGACTTATAGAAACATGTCTACTGAATACAATGTTATTATCTATGACAAACCAGGTGTTGATAGATCAAAAGTCAGACCTTTACATGTTAAAGCTATTCCAGCCACCGTACCAAATCCAGTTAGATCTGCAGGTGCTATTTATACTGACGAAACAAAGACTAAATTTGCTGGTAGTGCATTCCATTTAGTAGCAAACAATAAAGATGAAGTAATTGAGTTTTTAAAAAAAGATATCTATTATAAAGAAGGTATTTGGGATATTGAAAATGTTGTAATCAACCCAATTGGTATTGCTGTTAGATTACCAAAGAAAATGGATGGTGTTGACGAATCGAATTACAAGATTTAGAATTATGTAAAATAAATGTATAAGTTTTGAATTTGCAGCCATTGATGAAACATTGATAGTCTGTATCTAGATTTCGTTGTATAATTCATAAACTCTGATGTTGAATACCTCCAACAAACTAATATAGTACATGCCTTATCAATTCTTTCTTTTTCTTTCAAAATCCCATCATCTAGATTAAAATTTAGGCTGAATAATTCAAAGATTATGCTAGAACTTCTATAAAAATCGGATAATTGTACAAATGGTAGCAGTAAACGTGTATACAGTACTATTTTTATATTTTGGGTGGCAAAACGTCCAGATGAAAATGATTATTCAATTCAGAGATAACAAAGAAAATTGTATATATCAATTAAGCTTTCTATTTAATGATTCATAAATTAAGCTTTATAACAATTGAATTGAAATTGAAGTAAATCCTCTTTGTTAAATTTGTATAATTGACACCTCATACCTCACGCACGTTAATTCAACTAAATTCATTCTCTCACACGTATAAAAAACTAATCTGTAAAAATTGATCTCCTTAACAATTAACTTTCTTTTTTTGTCAACTTATATTTATCTACCATTGATTTAATATTTCATATAAAATGACAGCTGACGAAGATAAGAAAACTCATTACGATGCTTCTGGAGCCTCGGCCGTTGATGATAAAACAGCAACTGCCATTTTAAGAAGAAAGAAGAAAGATAATGCATTGGTTGTTGATGATGCTACTAACGATGACAATTCAGTCATTACAATGTCTTCAAATACCATGGAGTTATTACAATTGTTCCGTGGGGACACTGTTTTGGTCAAGGGTAAAAAAAGAAAAGATACCGTTTTGATTGTATTAGCTGACGATGATATGGACGATGGCGTTGCAAGAGTCAATAGATGTGTTCGTAATAACTTGAAAGTTAGATTAGGTGATATAATTACTGTTCATCCATGTCCTGATATCAAATATGCAAACAGAATTTCAGTATTACCAATTGCTGATACTGTTGAAGGTATTACTGGTTCATTATTCGATATATATTTAAAACCATATTTTGTTGAAGCTTATAGACCAGTAAGAAAAGGAGATTTGTTTACTGTAAGAGGTGGTATGAGACAAGTTGAATTTAAAGTTGTTGAAGTTGATCCTGAAGAAATTGCCATTGTTGCACAAGACACAATTATTCATTGTGAAGGTGAACCAATAAATCGTGAAGATGAAGAAAACAATTTGAATGATGTTGGTTATGATGATATTGGTGGGTGTAAAAAACAAATGGCTCAAATTAGAGAATTGGTTGAATTGCCATTGAGACATCCACAATTGTTTAAATCAATTGGTATTAAACCTCCAAAAGGTATTTTAATGTATGGTCCTCCAGGTACAGGTAAAACAATTATGGCAAGAGCTGTTGCAAATGAAACTGGTGCTTTTTTCTTTTTAATTAATGGTCCTGAAATCATGTCTAAAATGGCTGGTGAATCTGAATCTAATTTAAGAAAAGCTTTTGAAGAAGCTGAAAAGAATTCACCATCAATTATATTTATTGATGAAATTGATTCAATTGCTCCAAAAAGAGATAAAACCAATGGTGAAGTTGAAAGAAGAGTTGTATCACAATTGTTAACTTTAATGGATGGTATGAAGGCAAGATCCAATGTTGTTGTTATTGCTGCAACCAATAGACCAAATTCAATTGATCCAGCATTGAGAAGATTTGGTAGATTTGATAGAGAAGTTGATATTGGTGTTCCAGATGCAGAAGGTCGTTTAGAAATTTTAAGAATTCATACCAAAAATATGAAATTAGCAGAAGATGTTGATTTGGAAGCAATTGCATCTGAAACTCATGGTTTTGTTGGTGCTGATATTGCATCATTATGTTCTGAAGCTGCTATGCAACAAATTCGTGAAAAGATGGATTTAATTGATTTAGAAGAAGAAACTATTGATACTGAAGTTTTAGATTCATTGGGAGTTACACAAGAAAATTTTAGATTTGCTTTGGGTAATTCTAATCCATCAGCATTACGTGAAACTGTTGTTGAAAATGTCAATGTTACCTGGGATGATATTGGTGGATTAGATAATATCAAGAATGAATTGAAAGAAACTGTTGAATATCCTGTTTTACATCCAGATCAATATCAAAAATTTGGATTGGCTCCAACAAAGGGTGTTTTATTCTTTGGTCCACCAGGTACTGGTAAAACATTATTAGCAAAAGCAGTTGCAACTGAAGTTTCAGCAAATTTTATTTCAGTAAAAGGTCCTGAATTATTAAGTATGTGGTATGGTGAATCAGAATCAAATATCCGTGATATTTTTGATAAAGCTAGAGCTGCAGCTCCAACAGTTGTATTTTTGGATGAACTTGATTCAATTGCCAAATCAAGAGGTGGTTCTCAAGGTGATGCTGGTGGTGCATCTGATAGAGTTGTTAATCAATTATTGACTGAAATGGATGGTATGAATGCTAAGAAGAATGTGTTTGTAATTGGTGCAACCAATAGACCTGATCAAATTGATCCTGCATTATTAAGACCAGGTAGATTAGATCAATTAATCTATGTTCCATTACCAGATGAACCAGCAAGATTATCTATTTTACAAGCACAATTGAGAAATACTCCATTAGAACCAGGTTTAGATTTGAATGAAATTGCTAAAATTACAAATGGATTTTCAGGTGCAGATTTATCATATATTGTACAAAGATCAGCTAAATTTGCAATTAAAGATTCTATTGAAGCTCAAATTAAGATAAATAAAGTTAAAGAAGAAAAAGGTGGAGAAGATGTTGATATGAAGGTTGATGAAGAAGAAGAAGATCCAGTTCCATACATAACCAGAGCTCATGTTGAAGAAGCTATGAAAACAGCTAAAAGATCAGTTTCAGATGCTGAATTGCGTCGTTATGAAGCTTATGCTCAACAATTACAAGCTAGTAGAGGTCAATTTACAAATTTCAGATTTAATGAAGGTGAAAATCAAGGAGGAGCAGATTCAAATTCAGGTGCTGCTTTTGGAAATGTTGAAGAAGAAGATGATTTATACAGTTAAGTAATGTTGAAAAAAATATATTTGATATAGTTTAATTATCTCGCGATAATCTCTAATTTTCTCCTCAACTCAACAAAAATGGCTGCTTCAAACGCTTCTTGTATATTTTGTAAAATCATTAAAGGTGAAATCCCATCATTCAAATTGATTGAAACATCTAAATCATTTTCATTTTTAGATATTCAACCAACTAGTGAAGGTCATGTTTTAGTTATACCAAAATATCATGGAGCAAAATTACATAATATTCCAGATGATTATTTAAGTGATATCTTACCTGTTGTTAAAAGATTAACCAAAGTATTGAAATTGGATACAAACAATACTCCTGAAGGTGAAGGATACAATGTTTTACAAAATAATGGTAGAATTGCTCATCAAGTTGTTGATCATGTTCATTTCCATTTAATCCCAAAGAAAGATGATAAAACAGGATTAATAGTTGGATGGCCAGCTGAAGAAACTAATTTTGAAAAATTGGGTAAATATCATGAACAATTAAAGAAAGAATTGGAAAAAGAAGAGAAATTATAAAATTTAAAATATTAATCCCAGTATATAACCAACTATATAACTTGAAAAAAATGTTAATGTTGTAGCACCAAATGGGAAATAACTTATGGTATAATACATAACTGCCAATATTTCAATTATACTTGTAACAATTGTCAATAAACTACTTTTTAATATAACAGCTGAATATAATGTTAATAAAATTGATGTGAAAAATATAGTTGTAAATATGATACGATCTCTTGATAGTAAATGTCGTATATAATTGTATGGACCTTGTAATACACCAAATGATAATACAAATAATACTGAACCACCAGTCCATAATAATCCAAATTTTCTTGGTCTTAATGCTAATACTGGGAACATAAAGAAACATAATACAAAACATAAAATAGAAGCTCCTAAACAACATCCAAATCCAATCAATCTTTCCAATCTTGATAATTGAAACCATGAAGGTTCTTCTGGTTGTTGATTATTTAAATCTTGTATTGATGTAGGTAATCTTGAATATAAATCATTAGCACCACTTTTAAAATAATCCGTCCATTCAGTAAGCACCGGTCTTACATTTGTATTACCACCTGTTCGATTATTATTCCAATTATTAAACAGTTGTCTAAATACGTTTTCAGAATCAGTTGACATATTAATTTATAATTTTTTCTGCTTTTCCCTGTAAACTTTGAACGTTACCAATCTTGAAAATTACCAACACAGTATGACCTCAACTAGATAAGTGATGATATATAAATCTCCGAATAAACTAATTGCCACTATTGTTAAAATTCAATAATGAATAAAAGTAGTGTATTCAAACACAATCTACCCGACTGAGAAAAAAAAAAAAATTAAATAAAGAATAATAAATTATATACCATTAATAAAACAGCTTTGCAGTTTCATTTATACTCAATTAATTACATTCAGGTATTCATTGCTCAAGTCATCGTATCAGTAATTTGAATCAATTTAAGCTGCAATGGAAGATTATCTAAAAGATAGCCCAACAAATGATAACACAACAACAGCTAACGGTAGTACTACCAGTGATAATTACAATAATAATCAGTACAAGTATAATCTTCAATTTGATCCATTAGAACAACCTTATGATTTTAATTTGGATTCAAATGGTTTACAACTGAACAACCAAGATTTTTCGTTAGATTTGAATTATTCTGATTATAATACTAATAATGTGAAAATGGAACAATCAGGAAACACATCAAATAGTCAATTGCCTAGTGGAGATTACTTGAGTCCATTGGGGCTTACGTATAATGCTAATCAACAATCTTCCGACTTCAACTACAACAATAATAATAACAATTCATTTTCAAACCCAGGTTCGTTTAATGAACCATTTTTAGATGAAATGGCTTTTTCAAATACAGTATTGGCACCACAATTATCAAATCAACTTTCTGGTGAACCATTGTCTCCACAACAAAAACCATTTGTGAATCCAATGACATCAAATTTAGACGAAATTATATCTCCAAATAATTATGAGGAAGCTTCATCATTTTTAAATCCACAATATTTTTCACCACCAACTAATAAAGGCGATTTTAAATCATTAAACTCGATAGCTGAAAGTAATAATTTTAGTCCACCGTATTCAAGACATGGTAGTGTCAGTCAACAACAACAACAGCAACAACAACAACAACAAGCTGATATATTGACAGGTTCTTATTTATCACCAAGATTCAATCCACCATCTTTCAATACTAATAATGATTCGGGATATTATTTAAATTCTCCACCAACTTATAATCGTAATGGTTTATTAGATCAAAATAATTATAGTGCATCAATACCAAATCAAGTTGTCAAAACGGAAAATTGGAATGCATTATCTCCACCACCATCATCAACAACTTTAAGTACTTCAGTTCCTAGTGGATCTCAACAAGATACTACAACTTCAACAATTCCAACAAAACAATTATCAAAAGAAGAGAAATTGAAACGAAGAAGAGAATTTCATAATGCTGTTGAAAGAAGACGAAGAGATTTGATCAAAGAACGAATCAAAGAATTGGGTATAATTGTACCACCTTCATTATTGAACCCACAATTAAGTGCTGTACAAAGTTTACAACGTAAGAATAATTCATCAACAGGTTTTGATTCAAATAATTTTAATGACATAATATCTTCAGTCAAAATAAAAGAAACAAAACCAAATAAATCAACAATTTTAAACCGATCAGTTGATTATATCAACCATTTAAATTATGTCTTGGATCAACAAGAAAAATCTAAAAATCAAATACTTCAACAAATTGAATATTATGAATCTCAACTAAATCAACAATCATCAAATTCTTCACAAGATCAACAGCAATCACTATCATCACAACAATATCAAGATACAAAGACTAGTGATCTAGAGTTTAATTATAACCCACAAGATTTTTTTGCTGATTTGGGTAATAGTACAACGGACAAATTTTAGTGTAGAAAATAAATAGTAGTAATATACATGTAGTGATAGGTTCGTCTCTTAAATTTGATCTAGATACTCGTATATGTAACATTGAACCAATGAATAATACTCATGCTAGGTTTTATACGTTGTAACCATATACCAAAATATTAAACATTTTTAATAGAATTGTTTACTTCTCATAAGCAAGTTTCTAAAGTGCATTCACTACTACAAGTTACAGCTTGCATAATATCAGTTTCGAAGCACTTTTTTGAATTATGGTAGTGAAACCTAGAAACTCGCATGTTTGGGTGCAAAAATATCAACTTTTCATACCAAATTTTTTTTGTTTCTGTGTATCACGAGTTCTTCTTCACAAATTCATCATCTAAGCTTCAATAATCTTACAATCATAGCAGTATACATGTAGATCAATGGATAAAGTAATCTCAAACATTACTTTCAATTTATCAATCGATTAAAATGGAATTAAACACATTCAATCCCAATATTAAAAATTTTTTAATTTCCAAATTGATATAACCATTTATTAATTAAATATGTTGAAGGAATCTACATAGATTTTAATCAATTAATAATTTAAGGGTTTAAACATATTCCAATTGGGGTTCAATTGTTGAAAGTGATGATCTTTAATTTTACTAAACATCATTTTACGTATACAACTCAAGAGCCAACACAATTTAATATACATCAACGATCGGTTTATAGCATCTCTATGTAGTTTTGATCAGCTTATACTGCTTATGAATAGTTTAGTTATTGAAGTTTGGATGCTTTTGAATTTGTGTAAGAACTTGGGATTTTTACAGTACGGCGAAGCTATGTCAAAATTATTCAATATTTTGAGCCTTAAACCCAAGTGAATTTTACTGACATCCTTGAAATCAAGGTTAGAAGCCAATTTTGATAACTTCTGGTAACTGCGATGCCTTTGAAGTTGTTTTTATCGTGTTTCCAGTTGATTCGAAAGTGAAAAACCGAGAAATGTCTTGATTTAGTTCAAAAAAACTAATAATACGATAATTTTGAGTAATATTATCTAGTTATAATAGTTTTATTTTGATTCTATTGAAGTTTACGACTGAAATGATGTGTTTTATATTTTTGTGGATAATGACACAAAACTGAAGTTCAAAAACCAGCAACTTGATTGACGAACTTAAAATAAATTTAAAGAAACAATTTCTAAACTAGTTTCAAATTAAAGAGAATAAAAAAGTGAATATTATTTGTATGAGTCACCATTTTCGATTTCAACTGGTTGAGGAGATACGTATAAAATCATAAATCCATTAGTTTTAGTATCAAAATTACTACTAGACAAATAATTAACAGGCTATTTAGTCATATCATGACTGTTTCATTTGATAATTCACATTAAGGAGTTGTTAAACAGCTAGTTTATCAATTACACCTAATAAGTCACGTGCAGGTTTATAAAAATTGATATGATTTACGCGCCAAATTTATTTATGTTTGTGCATCACTAGTTCTTCTTCACAAAACCATCATTCAAGCTTCAATAAGGTAAATAGTCATAGCAGTATTCAAGTAAATCAGTGTGAAATGTAATTAAAAGCAGTATAGTTAATTTGTCATTCATTTTAAACGAATCTGAATCAATTTCATCCAAATGTTATAAATTGACAATTTTCAAGCATTTATGACCTGTTATTGATTAAATATAATCAGTTGTTTCAATTAAACATTAATCTAATGTTATATTATAGGTTTAAACATATTCCGATTGGGTTTCATTTGTCTAAATTGATGATGGTTAAATATATCTTAGCCAAACATTGCATACAATGTTTTCAACTCATGAATCCAAAACAGCACAATTTAATATACATCAGCGATAGGTTTATAGTATCTCTACGTAGTTATGACCTGTTTATACTGCTTATGACTTGTTTAATTATTGAAGTTTGGATGTTCTTGGATTTGTGTAAGAACTTGTGAAATCTAATGTACGGCGAAGCTATGTCAAAAATGTTCAAACTTTCATGAAACTCAAGAAAACTTTTCTGACGTCTTTAAAATCAACATTTAAAGCTATCTCTGATAATTTGTGACGACTAAAAGCCATTTAAAGTAGTTTTTATTGTGTTTACAGTTGATTTAAGAGTGAAAATTGTAAAAACGCTTAATTTGGCTCAAATAAATAATAGTATGCTACTTGCAAGCCCTATTATATTATTTATATTATTTATTTCATGATTATACAGCAATATTCAATTGAATTCGTGTGTTTTATATTTCTGTGTCAAACGACACAAAACTGAAACTCAAAAGACTGCTAGATTGATTGTCGAAATTAAAATAAATTTAAATTCACAAACTCAACAATAGTATCAAACTCAAGACAATGATAAAGCGAATATAATTTGTATGAGTCACTATTTCGGATTTCAAGTTGTTGATAAGATACAATTAAAATTTTTAAAACGTTGTTCTGGATATCCAAATTTCCAATATTATTACAAATAGCAAGTCGTGTAGCTATATCATTGCAAATACAGTTGCAAATCGACCTGAAATAGCTGATAATAAACTTGTCTATAAACTCACTTGCCAGGTCACGAGCTGCAAAACTGGGTACAAAATATCAAAATTTCCACGCTAAATTTTTTTGTGTCTGTGTATCACAAGTTCTTCCTCACAAATCCATCATTCAAGCTTTAATCAATTGAATAACTATAGCAGTATATCAGTAAATTGACTAGTAGTATTATTTCAAGCATTATTGTAAATTTTTTAATCAGTTCAATCACAATTGAACAAATCTAATATCAATATTATCAAATTCATGTTTTCCAAACATTCATGACCCACCACTCACAAATATAATGTTGAGTTTCAAATATATGATAATCAATTATTAGTTACCAAGCTCAAGCATTGTTTAATTGGGTTTTAAAAGTGAAATGGATAAAAATTTCATAATTGTTGCTGAAACATGACGTCAAGCAGTGATTACCCAACTTAATATACATCAGCGAGTGATATATAGTATCTCTTTGTAGTTTTGAGCTCCTTATACTGCTTGAAGTTATTTAATTATTGAAGTTTGAATGCTTTGGAATTTGTTTAAGAACTTGGGAATTCTAACTTACGGCGAAGCTATGTCAAAAATTTTTAACCCTTCAAGCCTGACTTCAAGTAGGTTTTACTGTAATCTTCAGAAACAATATTTAAGAGTATATTAGATAACTTATGACAGCGGCAATGCTTTTAAAGTAATTCTTAATGTGTTTACAGTTGATTTGAAAGTAAAATTTAGAAACACGCTCAATTTGGCTCAAAACCCTGATGAAATACCCATTTCAAGCAGTATCTTTTTACTTATAATACTCATCTATTGATTCAAATGCAATCTTTTGCTGAAATTATGTCTTTTAAATTTTTGTGCGGAATGACACAAAATTGAAATTCAAAAAACTGCTAGATTGATTGTCGAAAATATAATAAACTGAAAGCCATACAATTAAAAATAATACCAGTTGAAAGAGAAATTAAAAGTGAGTATTATTTGTATGAAACACTATTCCTAATTTCAAGTTGTCGATAAGATACAATTAAATTTCTTATAACGCTGTTTTGAATATCAAAGTTATTAGTATTACTGCAAATAACTAGTTATGTAATTATATCAATCGCAAATTGGGTTGCAAATTGATCTGAAATAGCTGTTTAGAACATGTTTGAAGATACTCACGTGCCAGTTCACAGGGTTTGAAAATGGGTGCAAAAAATATCAAATTTCATACCGAAATTTTTTGTGTTTGTGTATCACAAGTTCTTCTTTACAAAGTTTACATTCAAGCTTCAATAATTTAAATAGTCATAGCAGTATAACAGTAGATAATCTAGTAGTTTTATATCAAACATTATTGACAGTTTAGTCATCAGTTTAATATCAGCTGAACAAATTTAAGATCAAATTCATGCTTTCCACTTTTCACAAATGGATACTGATAAAATACAATAATACTTATCACTTCCATTCTAATAAGTCATTGAATTTGATCTCAAACATATTTTAACTGGGGTTTAATTATTAGATTAGTGAGGATTTCATAATTCTTACACAAATATCATTTTTTAAGTTAACCAATCAGTAATGACCCAACTTAATATACACCAACGTTTTGTATATAGTGTTTCTATGTAGTTTTGACCAGTTTATACTGCTTGGATTATTTATTTTTTTGAAGTTTGATTGTGTGTAAGAACTTGTGAGTCTTGACTAACGGCGAAGCTATGTCAAAATTTTTCAAAAATTCTATTCTAAAACCTAAATCAAAACTAATGTTTAAGGTGATAAATTATAATTTATAATTATTGCAATGCTTTTAAAGTAGTTTTTATTGAGTTTACAGTTGATTTAAAGACAAAAAATTAGCAAAACGTTTAGTCTGGCTTTAACGACTATTAGAATTTTGGTTTTCAAATATTGATTATTAAATTTTATAAATTTAATTAGAATATATCTATTAAACTTGAAAAGTTGTTTCATTTTGGTTAAGGAATACTGTATTTAGTGAAAACTCGCAGGTCATAATTGTTGTACAAATCATTTTTAGTTCATAATTAATTTGAAAAATTGATACCCATTTTTTGATTAGCTTAGAATGACACTTGCATCTAAGTATATTATTCATTTACTAATTCTTTTACAAGTTTCGATAAATAGATATGTATATATATTTAAAATGATGTGTATGCATCAAATAAAACATGGCTGTAGATCAGAAATGGACTATAAAAAAAGCTATATTCAAATTGCTAATTAGAATGATGAACTGTATGATTCATGATTCTAAAACTCTTATTATCAAGGCAAAGGCATTAATGTATCTGGGTTATACAGGAAATACAAATGTGGAAGAAATTATTTATCATACTATTATTAACCAGCTTAAAACAGATGGTGTAATTCTTAAACATTTGTCACGAAAGACCAAGATACTCAACGTTACGATAATCAATTCAAGCTTTTTTATAAATTTAGCAGTAAATCGGTGTTGGGTAAGTTAAGAAATAAATCTATTCCGTGTGATGTATTT
This sequence comes from Insectozyma xiaguanensis, assembly GCA_030555925.1. Lineage (NCBI taxonomy): Eukaryota > Fungi > Ascomycota > Pichiomycetes > Serinales > Debaryomycetaceae > Insectozyma > Insectozyma xiaguanensis. The sequence continues at coordinate 242,028 of JANIVQ010000015.1, read as the reverse complement.
TATACATTTGACAAAATCAAAGATACAACAATTTATTGACATTGTTGATCCTCAATTAGGTCTTGCTGAATTTGAACATTATATCAAAACTCGCTGTTTTGACCAAATTGAATATGATGAGAACTTATTGTGGTTCTTGGTATTAAAATGTTGAACTTTGATCAGACAACACCATTGAGTTCAGATGTTGTCTGGTAGTTCATCAAGCACAAATCCATATGAATATTCAAGTATTAAAGTCGTCAATGTTATTCTCTTAATTGAGAATCAAGACAATTTGGTTGATGATTTTTCATGGAAACCGGTGCAAATTGGGGGATTACTCAAAATCATCAAATAGATCATAACCTAATGGATTCAAATATCTATATGACAAAATGAAAGCAAATCCCAATTTTGATTTAGTAATGTTAGATCTAGCCAATGCATTCAATAACATGATTCACAAATTTATAAAACAAGTATTTAAAAAAATAAATTTTGGTACACAATTTATTAACTTATCAAACATCCATATTTTTATCAAACAATGCAAGAATAAAAATTAATAACACATATTCTGACTTAATTGGATTAGGCCATAGTAAAGCCAGATGCGGTTCTCCTTTGAGATTCTTTCTTATGACAGAATTCCATTTCTTGATCGAAAACTTCAAGCTTATAAAAAGAAACCCCAGAGGTGGTGTTTGGAAAAACATTGAAGCTGGTAAAAAGGATGATGATCAAGAACAGAAACTGCTGATACTTATAAGTCCAAACTTGATCAAGCTAAAAAGTCAAATACATTTATCCAAAGTTTTGGTAATCATGCAAATGCTGTTATTCATGTCAATAATATTTCACAACTGGAACGATTACATGGTTTTTATCTTGATTTTGAAGCTACTATTAGTATTGTTTGCATTAAAGAATATTTACATGATTATTCTCCATTAAAGACTCCTGCTAGATTCAATAATGCTGATTCAACTCCGATATTATTGGGACGTAACAAAAATTATAAACTGACTCCACCTTGATTCTTGTATTGTGGGTTAAACGGAAGATCCTAATTGAAAAATACATTTATTTGAGATTTGGATGCTACTGTGATTAAAACATATGGTGATAACTACTATATTGGTATGAATAACAAATTCGTACAACTAGACACTTCAAGTGAAGTTTCAGTTGCCAATAAGACATTCATACAAGTATTAGCACATGGTAAAATCAAGGTAAACGTTAATGAGACTGTATGTAAGCTTTTCTTCAACATGCTCTTTCAATCTTTTAAATTCTAAAGAAAGTATATGTTGAAAAAACTGATACTATCTCATTAACACGTTATTGGTACAAAGCTTGATTATTACTAGCTAATCATATGTTTTATCATTTCACATCAATCTCCAAAAATATTTCAAACCCAGACCTTTAACTAGCTGAAGTAGTTAACCTTGTTATCTCTACTTAATAAATTTAGCTGGCTACAAATGAACAGTTGATTTAACAATGAGAATCCTAAAATTTAAAAAATTCTAAATCACTTGAATGTTCATTGATTTATATTTCACTTGTAATATTTGATAACGTACCAAGATAATAATTTTCTTGTAACTTATCAATTATATCATGCTATGTAGGACGTACTTTTGGTTGTACAAACATTACGTCAGACGTTTGAAATGATATAATTAATCTGGTTTAGCAAATCGGAAATCATTACTCTTTATGTGGTAATTCTTAAAACAGACGTATTTGCAAGTGAAATCATAAGGAAACTTTAATACCACGAGGTTGATTAATTAAAGATTTAGACAATGAACCAGTAATAATAAAATCATTTAAAAGTTCATCAAACAAAATATTAATAAAGAACAAAATGATATTAAACATTCTAAAACATTATCATACTGGTATGGTATAACTTCAAATGTTTGGAATCAATATTGGAAATTAAAAAATAGATAATACCCAAGTCAATTTGAGGAAATTCAAAGTATTCAATTAAGACACCGAATTCACATTCTTAAACCAACGAATCAACATGATTATCAATACCCAAATAAGAATTTTCAATGATTTTTATGCATACAAAAACATAGCACTTACAAATTCGGACATGTCAAGGAATATCGAACAATAAATGATTACCTCACCAATTTATTTAATTTATTTCATAGTCGACGACGGCATAATCCTGTTGATGTTGAAGTAAGGAATTTTAGGTAATCGTTCATACTAATGTTTTGCGTAGCTTATGCAAAGCATTGTATATTTAAAATTTATATTGACTTGCTAAAAAAAGGAAGTCTATGAACAATGTGAATTCACCCAATAAACAAATTTTTTTACAATTTTTTTTTTTTTTTTTTTTTTGCAATTTAGGAACAATTAACTTCAATCTCTACATTTTTGTAAAAGCTTCATATTGGAACAAAAAATTACTATTGTTCAAGAAAAAGTTTAATTTTAAAGAATTTAAAGATAGTACTATTAACATTTGCACCAAATTAAAGTCACATCTAACATTATATATTAAATTTATTTAATATCCATAAATATCCAATTTAAAATTGGATTATACACTTTATATAAATATTTATTATAAAGGATAATTTCATTTAAAATTTTCAATAAATCACCTTTATAATATTTGAAATTAAAATCTAAACTTTCAACATTTTGATCATTCAACATATCATAAACTTTACGTAATAAAATTTTTTTAATCTTATCTCTATTTAACTGATAATATTGGATAAATTCATGATTAACATTTATATCACCAGATTTATAAAATGTAGTCAATGTCAATTCTGGAATCATTGAATTTGTAAAACTTGTATACAAAAGTCCTAAACAATTACAATCAACCATTTTATTAATTTGTTTATGAAATTGAATAAATTTTTCATAATAAACATCATTTAATTCATGTTTACAAACACGATAAATTATTTCATAATTGAAAATTTTAATAAAAAATTCTTCACTTTGACCATCATATTTTGAAATTAATAAATTTAAAATTGAATTTTTCAATGATGTTAATACTTGATTTTTAACATTTAAATTTAAATCAACATGAATTAATAAAAGTTTATAAAAATTTGGAAATATTAAAATTGGATTGAATGTGTATAAATTGAATCTTAAATTTTGAAAGTTTTGTACATTCAAGATGGTTTTCAAATTTTCAAACATTTGGAAATTTTTAAATTGATAAAATGTACATTTTTTAACCCACATATTCTCAATATAATAAACCAATTGTTTGATATCATTTTGATATTCTTGACTATGATGAGATTTTATACAATTTGTAACAAGTCCCAAGAAATGATAATTGTAACAATCATAATATTCAATCAAATGTTTAATCTTGTATAAACATGAAATCTCAGTAACACCATTGGGTTCATTCAAAACGCCATGTTTAGACTTGAATTCTATGTAATAATCATTCAATACTCGTACAACATCTCTTAAATCAACAGTTTTAACATCCAATAATTCACTTATATCTATACCTTGTTGTTTGTCAATTTGAATATGATGATGACCACTTTTCAAAAATTTGGGAAATTGTAATTCATTTTCATTAAAATATAAATCAAACCAATATTTTCTCCATGTATTGATGGGAATTAAATTGGGAATGTAGAATTTAACATTATTAAAACATAAACAATATTGTTGGTTTGAAAGGTAAATGTTTGAATATCGATACTTAGTGTCAACTAGTTGTTGTAAATTCTGAAACCATAAAGTTACTGCTTCAGATTTATTAAATTCAGTTAAATTTTGTATATCGTGATTCTCAAGTAAAGATAATTCTTGATTGAATTTTGATTTATGTTCATATAATGGAATTGTATCAAATTGATCTTGTTCAAATTGACTTTGATTCTCTTGTTCGACAATCTTGATTTGTTTATTCACAATTATAATTGTTTCATCTAGGATATTTTTGATGTTCAAATAATGATTATATTTGAATATTTTGAATATAAACTTATAATCATTCCAGTACTTGATAAATTTTAAATTAGTTCGTTTTGTTGCAACAACAGTTTTAAATTCAAATATTAGCCCAAGACTCAATCTATAGAATAACAACCATATTAAATTATTCAAATACATAATTTTTTCATCTCTGGTGTTATTGGAATTGAACCCCGGGTGTAAACCATTTTCATTATTCATACAATCATTAAAATCTCCAATCATTAAGAAACTATATAAAAACGATTTGATTTCTGGTTTTGGAAAGTTGAAATAATTCAAAATTTGATAAATTGACTTATAAATCTTCAGATTTTGATTCAACAGTTGTTTGATGTTATCGAAATTTAATTTATCAAATTTGTTTAAGAAGTTCGAATTGACTAAACAAGTTATAGATTGTTCAAACAATTTCTTTTTGATTAATAGTTGAAGTTTGGAAAACGACTTATCATAATGAGTTTTCAGTCTTTTATCAATTCTATTTCGAATCTTGGATGAAGTGGTTGGTCTTAAATTGTCATTAATATCTTCATCTTTGATAAATTTACATGCTTTATGTCTAATAATTTTTAAATATTCATTCCGCCGTTCATTTGCATCTAAAAGACTCTGTTTAAATTTCTCACTTTTCAATTGATTCTTGCGTAGTCTTTCTTGTTTCAAACTAAATAATCTTTTATTATTTCTTGATGACTTCTTTGATAATTTATCTTGTATATTTTTAATATGATTATTTTTATTTAATAAATTTATTGATTTATCTCTAATTGGTGATTTAACAATTGGTGTTAAATTCTTTAAAATCTCAGTAGGTAATTGGAAATTGGAATTATAATTAGTTGGCTCACTGATTGAACGATAAAATGGTAATTTACCTTGATATGAAGTAGATGATGGTGGGGTAGTGGGTACAACCAGTGGTGAAGAATTAGACTTGTGAATTAAATGATGATTATTATGATTGAAATTTAAACTTGTACAATTATCATCATTATTTGCAATTGGACTAGATTGTAAGCTTACCCTGCCAGTTGGAGTTGAAGTTGTATTAGATGATGAAGATTGTGGTAGTGGTGGTGGTGGTAGTGGTGGAGGCGTAGAAGAATCTTCAGTAGTCATAGACTCATTAATTGACTTCATCTTCTCTCTGTCACTATCTATATCTTCCTTTCTTCTAATGATTAAAAGTTGATTTTAGCTGTTAATAAAAAAATATAATACTTCAAATATTGTGATAAATTAGATAACAAACGAGAGATAACACAAAATTAAAAAAAATAAAAAAAGAACAATGTAAAAAAATTGTGGAACAAAATCAAAAAATAACTCTAAATTTATTTGGAATGCAATCTTCAACAGTTGATGAACTAAACACAATAACCAATTATATATATACTTGCTATTTATTATTATTACTTTACTGTTTATAGTTTCTAAAATTAAAAATAACAATCATAAGAAAGTTAAGAAATTTTTTATACATTTTCATTCAATTTGGTCTAGGTATAATATTTGTTATGTTAATTATTATTATTATTATTATTATCATTATCATCACTTGATCATTAATCTCTTACAATTGCCATTTGATCAAGTTGCCATTGCTTAATATTGCAGTTAATAGCTTGTAGTTTTTCAATTTGTTACTAGTTTATTCTCTTTTCTTTCTTTCTTTTAATTGCTTCCTTATTTAAAATTAATGTTGAAATATTGTTGTTAAATTGTTGATGATAATTAGTTATTGCTTGCATCATGCAAAATTATAATATTATTTATTCCCATATCTCTGTTTTTGTCTTGTCTTTGTCTTGTCTTTGTCTCATACTTCAATCGTATTAAATCTAGTTCTGATTTTTTAAATTTAAATTTGCTATTTTGAAAAAAATAAAGAAATGATACATTTTTCACTTTATTTCAACTGTTAAAATATACGATGATGATGATGATCATCATCTTCAAGTTTACAACCAGCAGCTCTGCATTTAATTTGGGGGTTATGCAACAAGTTTAATTAAATTTACATAGTTTAATGACGTAATTATATTGTAAAACTATATATATATATATATTTATGCACGTGATTCGGATTGAAAATTACTTTTTCCTCCAAAATTTTAATGATGAAACAACATTATCTTTATTATCTTTATCTTTATGATCTTTATCTTCTTTTTCAAATGAAATTGGACTTGTATTTGAATGTTGTAAATCGTTAACATCAGTAGTTGATATTAATCCTGATGATGATGATGATGCAGATGAACTTGTAAAACTTCTACCATTACTATTAAAAGTTTGTGATAAATTCTTACGTCCATGTTTATTATGTATGGTTGGTGGTTGTTGTATTGAAGAACCAATGGATGAGCTACTAACTGATTTTGGTGAAGATAATGATGAATTATTATTATCATAATTTGATGGAGATTTCAAATGTCCCAATAATCCAGATATTGATAATGAAGTTGAAGATTCATTTGGTAAAGATTGATGTTGTTGTTGTTGTTGTTGTAGATAACTAGATTGATATTTATTTGCATATCTTTTCGGTAAACTTGATAATTTATTAAATAATGAACCATTTTCTTGATTACTTGAAGTTGGTGATAGAACTGGTGATGTTAAATTTTTATCTTGTTTGGTTTTAGAATGATCATTTGGTATGGATATACTTTCAATTTGACTATTAGGTTTTCTTTCTCTTGATATTGGTGATTTCAGTGATTCACGTTTAATTTGACTTTGAAATTCATGATAACCATTTTCTTTTAAAATTCTTAAAACTTCACTTTTAGCTTTAATTAAAATTAAAGGATTATGAATTTTATTAATCAAACTTTCTTCAACAATTTCTTTAAATAATTTTTGTGAGATATTAATTTGAAATGGTCCATCATGTTTTATATAATTTGTCATTATATAGTTCCAATTTGAAGTTAAAAATTCAGAATCTTGATGATTTAAATCTAGGTTATCAAATGGAAATACACCTTCTTCTAGTTCATCATCTTCTTCCTCATCATCATCATCTTGATCAATTTGTTTTGATCTAAATTCATCCCACATATTACTTAAATTAGTTTCATTTGCTTCGTGTAAATCAACAATAGTTTGTATAAATGCAGTTTGAGGATCTAAATCATCAGATTGTATTGAGCTTACTTTTTTAATTTTTGAACCATTTGATACTGAATCTAATGATAATGTAGACATTGAAGGTTTTATAATTAAATTTGGACTAGGTGTATTATTTAATCTTAATTTTGTATTTGAATCTTGATTTAATGATCTTGAATTTAATTTTAAATTATAAAAATATTCATACTTGTAAATATCAATCAAGAAATATAAATTTTCTTCACAATGTTGTCTTGTTAAGAAATCGATAAATTTATCAACCATTTTAGTCTTTGATAAATCAGTCAAATTATTAATTGATTTAAGAAAACAATCATTGACTAATTCATCCAATGGTGGAATATTTAAAGTGTTATTTGAATAATGATGGTTGTTATGGTTGATGGAATTACTCTGTATTGTTTGATCGAGGGATTTGAAATTAATAGATTTAGTCGGTATAGTATTAATAGGACTAGTAGTTGAAGTTGTGGTTGATGGACTTGAAACTGAATTAACAGTAGAAACTGATGAAGGTGATGAAGGTAGTAGTATATTTCTAGCTTGTGTAGTATATGATGATGATGATATAGTAGATTTCGACATTATCTGTTGATTAATCTGTTTATAAGTATCTATATATAGTAAATGTTCTATTGTTATTCAATATAGTATAATTGTAGTTTCAAACATGCAAATGAGTAAATAAAGTGGAATAAATGAATTAAAAGATGAAAACTCTTATGTGAAAGTAAATGTGAAGTTGTTGAAAATTTGAAAAATTTGATTTCTATATAAGATGATAATATCAATAATAAAATAAAATAACAAAGTATCTTAAAGTATATATAAATAAAGACAATTAATTAAAGTCTTTTAACTTTGAATATATTATATAACTTGTTTTACTTTTTAACTTAAAAATGAAATTAAAGAAATTTAGAAAAAATAAAAAATAAAAAATAAAAAAAAAAAAATAAAAAAAATAAAAATATAATTTTAAATTGCTTTTTATTTCAACGGTTTTTTTGGTAGAAGGGACACGCAAATAGAATATATCATTAAGCGTGACCAGCATTTTTACTTTTATTTTATTTCTTTAATTATATTTTTACGTAAGTTTCGAAATTCAAATCAAATTACGTGGCATTTTGAAACCACTATATTCTTATACTTTCTTAGTAATTTAAACTGGAAAACCATAGAAACATAAAAGAAGAGATGAAGAAATTAAAAGTTTATTTTGCGGAGTTATTATAAAAAACTTGAAACATATACACATCATCGTCATCGGTTTTATTTAAAACAAATCAAAACAATAAACTCTAAAGTTTAAACTTGCTTAGAGCAATAAAACACACATAAAATAACATAAACACTTATTAATTTTAACAATAGCACATGAAACAGTACGTTAATGAAACACAAGAACAATAGATTTAACACTCTAAATATTAAAAAAACTGGTTTGGTTACCAACAATATTTAGAAGAAAATTTTTTTTTTTTTTAAGCGAAGGGGAAATTGCAAAATTTAAAAAATGGAGTAAAAATAAAAAAATAAGTTATAACCAAACAACACAAAGATACAATCTCTATTTTAAAGGAGTAATTAACAACCAATCAAAGTTAAAGTTTGAGCGTTTAATTTAAAGTTGATGTTATTTATTTATTGATTAGTTGTTCGATAAGTTGAAAGATTTACCTTTCTTGTATTAGATCATTTGAAACAATCGACCATGCAAGGTATTTTCTTCTTTCTTTCAAATTAAACTTTTAAAAATATGACATGATGAAATTTTTAAAAATCGTTCTTTTTCAATAATATTATAATTATACATGTACTCTTATTATCTCCGCCACTACAGATCTTATGATTCTTCGTATTCTATTACAAAATACACACAGGTGTATGTATGATGTTGGAGTTTGTATTATCATCATAGATGAATAATATTGACTTCTTCTATTTTAATAATTAGTTAGATTTTTCATGTTTAAAGAGTTAAATTTTGTTTTTATTTTTTATTTTTATTTTTATGCTTTGCCAATCTTCTGTTTAAACGCATAGAACATTTAATAAAACTATAAAATTTGTTGTTGTTAACCGCATTGCCTGTTATAGATGCTTTAGAAATTGAATTCCTTCTCCGATCCAAATCTCATCGGCTAGACTCGAAATTTTTATAAAGGAGATTGAACTTTTTACATATCGAGGGTTTTTTTTTTATTTTCTTTATTATCACGCTATTGTTACTGGACATTTTTTGAGTTAAAACGTTTATTTCTACTCCTTTTGCTTTATTATGTTATTATAAACATTTGATTCTAAATCCTTTATATTGCTTGTAAATTCTAATATTCTCTTGAAAATTTCTTATTCAATCAATAATCTAAACTTTCTCTTGTTGAAAGATATAATTATTTGCTTAATCGTAATTCCTTGTTATATAATATTTATTATTTACTATACTTTTCTTCTTCTTCTTCTTCTACTTCATGTAACTCGACTATTTTTTTTCTTTTTTTTTTTGATCATCTACCTTATCATATTTGGCTTTAAAAAATCGACTCATCTCGGTTCGGTTTTTGGCGTTTAAAAATAATCATTTAATTCCTGACTTCCGTTGATCAAGTCCGTGATTTAAATTAAGGGGGCTTTTTGTGAAACAAATGGACCAATGATTGTTCAAGATCGTAAAATGATTAATTAATCTAAGATTATAAATCTATTAATGTTGCCTTGAAATAATAATTTTTATACATCTAGAGTTGAGATTGAATATTAAACGTTTGTATTAGATAAATAATATTTTACATAATTTATTCATAGTTTTGTATACAGCCTTGTTGTTATCTGTAGATTAAATTAGAAATGAGATGCACCAATTAAAAACGTTTATCTCAGATCAGAAACTTGTTTTTTAAAAAATAATGTTTATCTCGTGATGATTTTTTTAATTAAACTTGTACATATTATTTATTAAACAACATATTACTCATCTAGCTTTGGACTGCTGTAACTATTCCTGTGATTTAGATCACAATACATTACGTTACTAATTTTAAAATATGCTTTGGGCTAAAGTGGCGCTACCTTAAAAATGATAGTAAAAATTCTTGCAACCATTTTAAATATTATGTAATACCACCTATAAGTTGATCGACAGTTTGGATGTCCAGCAGTAATTATTGCATGATAATAATTATCATTATTATGAAAATAATGTTTTTGTTAAATGGTGAATCAAATTTAATACAAATGCTTTTGTTTCAAAAATCGAACGATTATTTACACTGAAAAACTGTTGTACACTTCCTCCAATCTAACTTAAACTTACAAATAATTACTTTTATCATTAACTTTCAACTAGTTTTTCATTTTAAATTAGCTGATTTGACTACTTATGTATTTTCAATACTTGCATTTTCTTAAACTTTAGATCATCCAAAGGTGAACAACTTTAAAAATATCACATTCGTTTCAGTATATTAAATTTCTGTAATAAAATATTGTATATCGCATGGTGTAAAACAAAGATCAGAATTACTAAATTATGTAAAGAGCTCAAATATTATTGATAACCAATTTGTAGTTTTCCAAACTTGGGAAATGTGAAAATAAGAATGTAATTCAAATAGTGCTACAGGTACTTGGTTAATTTTAGTGCTGTGGAGCTTGTAAATGAAATATATCAATATAAGCATTTGAGCGATTCGAACCAACGCTGAGATATTTTCTTAACTAAGGTTTATTTTGTGTAACGTTTTTCCACTAGGCCAAATTAAGTAGTGTATTACTGCAAATCTTACGTAAGAAAATGCACGTTGTTACGTAAGCTTACAGGTAGTGTATTTGTATCAAATCTGAATTATGTAATTTGTGTTAGATTCTTACATAATTTAATTACGTAATAAAAATACACAAATTACGTAATTCAGATCTGACAGATATACACTACCTGTAAACTTACGTAATAACTTGCAAATTATTACGTAATAGTAACAATTTTGCACTACCTAATTTGGCCAAGTGGAAAAACGTTACACAAACAGAAGCTTAGTTAGAAAAACCGATTACTCAGAGGTTCGACTCCCTGAGTAAGTAAAGTTTTAAATAATTTTATTGCTTCAAAACCCATTATCCAACTATAAATATTTCTTCACTATTATATTAAAAGTATTTTAAAGCTGATTTTAATGTTTAATGCTTAGTTTCCAACCGATTTGATTATTTTTAGCCTCATTTATAAAAGTTTCTATTTTGTGTTTGAATAGTGATTGTATCATTTGGAATATTCTAAATTAACAATTAGTACGGTTTTAACTATAGTAGTCAGCTTTGTGATCATTTAACCCACAGCTGAAGAAGTTTTATTTCAATTTTACAAAATTTATGTTTTCTAGATATTCATAACTTCTTGCTTATCAAAATCAATGTGGAACTTTAATCAAACCTAATCAGCCGCTGACTTTTTGTTTCAAATAGCTTCAATTCAGTTTTCAAGTTGAAAGAATAACATCATTCTCGAATTTAACGTCGTTTATAACCTTATGTTTAATACCAAAATTGGAAAGACTAAAGTTTAGTAGAACAAGTCGATTGATGTCAATTAAACTACTTGTATACCTAGTTTTTTAACCATTCACAATGGAAACAGTATATATTAAATGAATTGAAATGAAAATTCTGACATTTTTCGAAACGAGGAATAATGATACCACTGTAAGTATAAATCAGACAAATAAACGGCCGAGTTGACTGTTGCAAGAATTGAAAAATTAACAAGTATCAATAACCATAAGTTATCTTGTTGTGGTCAGTTTCAATTCCACTATTCAAACTCAAGGCAAGAATGTTCGAAAAACAAATCAGAATAGCAGAGTGAATTTCGAAAATATGGAACTAGTCTTTAAAACGTGTAATTTCTTATACTCACCAATAGAAAGCACTAAACATTAGAATTTGAATTGATTCACAGTGATATTGGCTCAAATAATAGTTAGTAGACCTTGTGCATCGTTAGTAATTCAACAATAAATCAGTACACTATTTGACAAATTAATTGAAAAACTCAATTATCTTCTTGATTCAACAATTTAGTATTACATATAACGTAGACCGGTCAATTTAAAGACAGATCTCGTTTATTGTTTGTCTTATTTTTCGTCAAGAGATCATTAAGGTACAAAATCAGATTAGGAAAAAAAATAAACATGAAAAATTAATTTTTAATTTGAAACCATTTCCAATTACTATGTCATCATCATCAAATTCAGATATATCAATTCTACATCCTAAAGTCATATTATTATCAGCATCAGTTACAGGTGGGATAATATTTTCAATACGATTTTATCATTTGTATCTTAAACGAATCAAGAATTATTTAGATATAACCCCACGAATACTCGATACCAATCGTAAATTGTATGGATATGTAACCCGAGTTGGAGATGGAGATAATTTTAGATTTTATCATACACCAGGTGGTAGATTATTAGGATGGGGATGGCTTAGAAAAATTCCAACAAAAACAACAAATTTAAAAGATGAAACTTTAATGATTCGATTATGTGGTATTGATGCTCCTGAACGTGCCCATTTCGGTAAACCAAAACAACCATATAGTGAAGAAGCATTAGTATGGTTGAAATCTTTTGTTGAACATAAATTTGTTACGATTACACCATTTTCAATTGATCAATATAAAAGATTAGTTGCAAGAGGTCAAATTTGGAAATTTACTGGTAAAAAAGATATTAGTGCTGAAATGTTGAAAGTTGGTTATGCAATGATATATGAAGGGAAAGTAGGTGCCGAGTTTGGTGATAATGAAGCTTGGTATAGAAGAATTGAATCAAGATCAAAATGGTTTAAACGGGGGTTATGGTCATTAGGATCAAATTTAGAAACTCCTGGAGAATATAAGAAAGTTCATTATAGAGGGGATAATTAAATTTTATTAATTTGATTTAACTAATGATTCAACTGATTCAATTAATGAATTGACATCTTCAATTGTTGTTGCTTCAGCATATACCCTAACTGCATCTTCAGTACCTGAAGCTCTTACAAAAGATCTACCTTGTGGGATTTTTTTTACTATTGCATCTATTTCATCTTGCATACCTTTTGGTTCAACCAAACTTCGTTCAGCATTTGTTGTTTTAAAAACAGTACGATCTTTAACTATTACTTTTGTTAATTTATTTGGTAAATCTTGATATTCCAGGTTCCAATCATTTGGAGTCAATTTTAAATATTTTAATATAGCTAATACAACTAATAAATCACTAATTGCATCACCAACAGTTTGATTAATCAATTGACTGAAACTTTGTAATACTTTAATTGCCCTTTGTTCATCTTCATTTTCAGCAACGTAATTAAAAATCTTTTTCTCTGCTTCTGGATTAAAAATCACAGTTCCATGACCATTTGCTTCAAAATATATACCAATATCAAATTCTTTTTCTGCTTTATGATGTAAATGTTTTACACCTGTAGCAGTACAACATACTGGTAATTGTAATTTTTCATTAATATATTTAGTTGATGACCCGTTTGCATATGCAGTTTGTACAACACCAATTTTTAAATTTAATTTTGATTTGTTAATATTCTTAAAAATTGATTGTATGAAAAGTGCAATCAAAGTAGATAATTTATCACCATCTAATAATTGAAATTGATTATTCTCATAATAACATATTAATCTATCTGCATCACCATCAAATGATGCATATAATTTATTTTCAATAGGTACAACATTTTTAGGTAATTTTTGATTTGTTTTAACAAAATCAGCACCACATTGATAATTTAATAATTCTGGTATTTGATAATCATCATTAACAACTTGGAAATTAATTTCATCAACTAAATAATTTTCAAAAAGGTGTTTGATTTTAGGTCCACCAACTCCATTTGCTGAATCTATAACAATATCTATTTTATCTGTAGTTCCACTTAATTTAAAAATTTGTTTAAATGAATCTGCTAATTTAGTATAGTATCCAGTTTCAGTAGGTTCACCAAATTTTTCATCATTTAAACATCTAGTTACATAATGTAATTGTGGGGTTGTGAATAATCCAAAATCTTGAAATTCCACATTTGTTAATGATTTAATACCTTCAATTGTACAATTAGATAATCTAGGACTTGATTCTCTTGAATCTCTTGCAATTATAACTTTCCCTGGAACATTTAAATCTATATTCAATTGTTTAATCAATGATTCAATTTCAGTTTTTAATTCTTCATGGTTGCAATTTGCTAATTTAGTTGCATATGATTCCCATGAACTTTCCAACATTGAACCTAATGGATCAACAACTTTGACTCCATTATCTTCTGGTGGATTATGTGATGCTGTAATCATAACACCAATGGATTTACCATTTAAATATTTCGATCTTAATCCAGCCAAGATCCCAACTGTATAATTCACATAATCTAAATGTTTTGCATTTGTACGGAATCCAGCAGTACCGTAATTGATATAAATATCAGGTTTAGTATGGTTTGATATATATTGATCCAATTGAATAGACATTGATGATGAAAAATTAACAATCTTTTTTCATTTTATAAATCTCGCTAAAAATAGAATAAATATAAACATACATATTGAAAAGCTACGTCATAGAACCAAGAATTTTAACATTTTTAAAAAAGCATGGCTGGACAATCGAAATAAGACTAGTCGGTACCTGAGTTTAACAATGTTGTTAACCGAATTCAATCATATCAAATCTTAATGGTCTCTACTTGCACTATGGTTGCATTAATTTTCAATCGTGCGATTTGTTCATTTTTCATCATTACAATATGGGTGGTAAATCTACAGCACCATCATTCCATAAAGATAAGAATATCAAAGTAAAATCATCTAGGATACCAATCACACCTAAAGATATTAATCAAAATAAAACATCCCCATTTGTATATGAGTTGATTCATACAGGGAAACCAAATTGGTCAAAAGCACCCATTGAATTAAGACAACGATATAGAGGTTTATTTTTAATATTATTGGGAATACCTTTGATGGTTATACCAGCATATATATTGTATAATAGATTAGAAGGTAAATCAACCAAGAAAATACAAGTTGGTGAACAAAATTCAAATGGATTGAAAAGAGAATTTTCTGAAGTTGAAAAATGGCAAACTGAAAAGAATTCAATCATGTATAAAATATTTGGTAAAGATTTCTTCTTGGATGGATTTACTAGTAAGACAATGAAGAATGATGATGATGAGAGGAAATAGAGATTACGTCAAAAACTGAAACAGTAGGTGAATTTAACTAATCAGGATGGATTGAAATAACATAAAAAAGACACAAGATAATATTAGCTTATGTTATTGGTTTATAGTTGGATCCAATATATGTAAATATTCCTTAACTCTCATATTACAAACCTGTTTCTACTGAAACCATACCAAATTCTTATAAAAAGTTGGGTGCAAAAATATCAAAATTTCTACAAAAATATTTTTGTTTCTGTGTATCACAAGTTCTTTTGGACAAATTTAACATTCAAACTTCAATAAGATAAACAATCATAGCAGTATACATGTAGATTAAATATTAATGTAATTACAAGAATTGCCTTTCATTTGGTCATTAATTTAAACAAAATTGAACTAATTGAACTCCAATAATATAATATTTATAATGTTAAAGTATTCATGACCTTTTATTTATTGACAATGATCACAATACTTAACTAAATAATATTCAATTATCAAACAGAGGTTTCAAACATAAATCCATTGGGTTTTGAGATTCAAATGATGTTACTTGGATAATTCATGCACAAATTTTACTTTATTTGTTTCAACCTCATGAAATAATGATAACCCAACTTAATATACATCAGCGATGAGTATATAGTATCTCTATGTAGGTTTAACCAGCTTATACTGCTTATTGATTGTTTAGTTATTGAAGTTTGGATGCTTTGAATTTTGTGTAAAGAATTTGTGAATTTCTCAGTACGGCGAAGCTATGTCAAAATTTTTAATTTAAGTAATACCTTTAGTAAACATGACTGACACGACTTAAATTAATGTTTAAGGTTATATCTAATAACTTATAACCACTAGGACGCTTTTAAAATAGTTATTACGTTGATCACAGCTGGTTTAGAAGTAAAAATTAAGAAAACGCTTAATTTGATTCAAACTACTCTTGAATTAGTGATTCTCAAACGGTAATATGTATTTATATTGTTTATTTCTCGATACCATTGCATTTTCTGTTGAATATATGAGTTTTTAGTTTTTGTGCAAAATGACACAAAATTGAAATGGTAAAAATTGGTAAATCGTCTGACGACAAAAAATTAAACTAATAGAATTACTGTTGAAACTAGTGTCAAATTGAAGAGATTAGTAAAGTGAGTATTATTTGTATGAGCCACTAATTTGGATTTCAAGTTGTGAAGAAGATACATCTAATACCAGAAAAGAAGTGCTGTGGATAACACAATTATCGGTAAGTAAGTGAATAGCATATTATACAACTATATCATACTAGTTTCAGTTACGAATTGACCTGAATGGGTTGTTCATCAACTAGCTTTAAAAATTTGTCACGTGCCAGATCACGTGCTGATTTTTCAATTTTTTTTTAATTGGGTGCAAAATTTTAAATCACCATGCCTAATTTAATTATATCTCAAGATCCAACAGTAAAAGTAGGATAAGTTTGTTGAAATATGCGTGACACGTTATCACAGCTTAGAGTTAATTTACTTGTTATTAAATTTACAGACAGCAGGGATAAGTTCAATGTATAATAGATTAACAAACACAAACAATTTATTATCTCTAAACTAAAATCTAACTAATTATTTAATTGGAACAATGTCACTGGCAGAAGTGTATTTAGCTTTTGCAAGTGAGATTGTATTATCATCAGCATCATATACAACGTAAGCACTACGTAAAAATTTAACACCCAAACTAGATACTGAACCGGCAGCAGTAATATCAAACATACATTTTCCTTCATATTTACTAATCAATTGAGAAATTGGAACATTTATAGCTGCACCATTACCAAAATTGAAAGTAATTGAACTACTACTTTTCATTTTTGAACAATCAAATTCATAATATTTAAAACCTGATGATGTACTTGTATAAACACCATTATAAACTTTTGCAATTTGATCTGCTAAATCTTTAGGTAATGAACTATAAGTTGCACCTGAATCCAATAAGACATTTGTATTAGCTTGAATTAATTTTCCATTAACTCTAACTGATGCCAATTTAATTGAAAATCTATTTGGATCAACAACTGGTTCTTTTATTAATGAACCTGTATATTTAGCTTGATCAATACCACCAAATAATAAAACTCCATTACCTAATGCATTATTTAAATATAAACTATAAGCATTTTTAGCAATTATACCTTGTTGTTTTAAAGCAGCTGGTACATTTGCATATGGTTTACCATCCATTTTGGGGGATTTACCAATACCCATAATCCCTTCAGATACAGAAGTTGAAGTTACATCAGCAAAGATTTGATTTTTAATTGTAACACCACCAATTGAAACTGAATCTTGATAAAATGTACCACTAGATGAAGTTTGATCAACGTATCTTATTGAAAATGGTGTCTTTAAATCTTTGGAACTTTTTGAACTTGAAGGTTTATAAGTACCTTCATCTTTACAATAATTATCTTTACCTAAACATTTAGCAGTTGAATCAACGACCCATAAATGATCAGACCCAGTGTCAATGTTTACTTTAATTGGTTGTTTGTTCGAACCTACCGTGATTGATGTAATGTAATCCAACGGATCTGGATGTCTTAATGGTGTACTGACAGTATCACGTTTTGAATTCAATGTACCATTACCGTTTCTTTTAACAATTTCAAAATCAAGTGATACATAACCCAAACCTTGATCAATGAAAGCACCTTGAGCAACTAATGCAGAAGCAAGTGTTAATAATGTAAATGAAACCATGAAGTTATAGTTGAATAATTAAGAAATCTCATTATTATTTATATCTCAACCAAGACAACGTTCCTCATTGGTTGCAAAAATTCAAAACGTGAATCATTGATGGTGGTTAAACCAAGTAATATAACCATGGTTATGAATGTTGTCAAAATGCAATTCAACCAATTCAGTTTCATAACCAATTATACAAAATCATACGCACAATTGTTGAATATAATGGTTGTTATAAAAAATAAATTGTATAGTATTCTATTTTTAATTTAAACTTTGAAGGCTAGAACTAATTAAAAGTAGCTTCAATTTGTAAGCAATCCCAAATTGTTAACCCAATTGTAGTAAAATCCATGCATAATATCTAATTATGTCTGAAAAGACAGCACAATTTGCAAGGATTAAACGTGTATATCCACTATGTGGACCTTGTCCATAATCAGTTATCAAATCAATAATTACAGAAGTAAATGTTAGAGAAATTATATGTATAATCAATATACCTATAAAGATGCAATTATTTCCAAATTGGTTTATTTGTAGCTAAAGTTGAAATTAAATTTTCATCATCATATCTTGAACCTAATGAAGATAATGGACGTTCTGGAGATGTTAAATTATAACTTAATCTTCTTGAAAATGTTAAATTTGGAATTTTCATTTCATTAAGTAAAGAATTGGGTCTACCAATAACAGTTGAAATTGAACTTGATCTTGATTTTGACTTTTTCTTTCTAATTGGTGATGAATTTAAACTTGATAATGCAATCATTTCTGATTTTGTTGATGAATTGAAAACAGGATGAGTTGGATTAATACTTGGGATTTTAGAACCTTGTTTCTTCTTAATTATAGGATACCCTGATTGAATATAATTATCAACAATTCTTGGTAAACGAGATTTAAATCTTATACTTGAATTTATAATAATATTAAAATAACTATTATAATCAAATGATACATATCTTGGTGGACTTTTGACTAATGTTTTATAATCATCTTCACTTTGTAATGTTAAATTATCAAATACACTAGTTAAAGAATTTCTTAAATTTTTACCATTTTTAAAATCATTTGGTAAAAAATTTTTAATTCGATCTCTTTTTTGAATACTTAATGGTAATGTAGTAGATTCAACATCAATATTAAAATCAATTCCATATCCATTACTTGATACTTTATCTTGAGATGATGAAGAATGTCTTGACCCAGTTTTAAATTGTTTTAAACCATCATCTGAATTTTTCTTTTGTTGTGGTATTTTATCATTACTAATTGAATCATTTACAATTTGCCATTTTGGTAATAAATCTTTATTAAAATTTGTAATCAATGTTGAATCAGTTATAATATGTTCATTGAAAGCCTTTTGTATTAATGTTATTGAATTTGAACATAATTTATATTTATCACCAATTTCATCAGTTATTATTAAACCATTTCCTTCTTGTTCATGTTCAGAACTTTTACATGGTTTAAAACATATTTCATCAATTAAATTTTCACATTCAATTTCAATTTGTTTAATTAAATAATTAAAAATTTCATTCCATTTAACATCTATATTTTCAATTTTTAATAAATATAATTCTTGTTGTAATAATTGCCATTTATTCAATAAAGTTTCATAATTATTTAATACATTTTCTCTTGATTTCTTAAATAAATTCCCATTACATTTCATTGTAAATTCATCAATTTTAATTGGTACAATATCAAGTGAAATTCGTAATGGATCAATTTTTGATTCAATTTTTAAATAATCATTATATAATTTCTCATCAACTTCATTAAATGTAGGTAATTTAATTGATTTTATTGAAAATGTTGAATTGAAATTAACAATCTTCATCTTCATCATTATATCATTTAAATTAAACTTTGGTAGAATCCTTTTAGGACTTGACATTTTAAATTCTTTTAATTTAAATATCTGTTTTATACAATCTTCAATTTCATAAATCAAATGTGAGATAATATTTTCATAAACTTCATTATAATTGATTGATACATCTAAATTTTTCTTTAATAATATTGAAGATTTTTTAACATCAAATAATAAATCACTTACATCTTCAAATTTTTTTAAAATTGAATTTGATATATCTAAATTTGAAGAATTTTCAATAATTAATAATAATTGTGATATTATAGAATCAATATTATCCAAATTTCGTAGTAATTCAATTAATCCATTCTTACCTTCAAGATACCAATCTAAAATGTTTGATAAATTTTTTGATATTCTACCAATATTGTTGAAAATCATCTTTATATCGTTCAAATATAAATCAATATCTTCCAATACTTTATTCATTTTAAATAAATCATGTTGAGATAATTTTATTTGATCTTTATTTTCATCATTTGGAATTGGGAAATTTATAAGTTGATCAAAGAATGAAAAATTTGGAATTGAAGTTAATATTCTTGATAACTTGATTGTAGATACTTGTGGTGTTACTTTCTTCAATGGTAATTGTGTGTTGATGTCTGGTAATTGATTAATTGGTATTTGTTTCAATGGTGTAACATTCATTATACAACCAAAACTTCAAAGCGTTTAACCAATGATATGAACAAACCTATATGATATTATACTGTGAAATGTAAGCTGAATCCAAGATGTAGTATATATATACCAGTAATTGACTGTTTGAGTGTTGTAAAGATGTTGTAAAGATGAAACTGAACTGGTATAATTAAAAAAACTTAAAACAAAACACAAACAATAAATTTTACATGATGTAAGAGATCAAAAAAAAAATAAAAAATTGTGATTACATAATCTATCATGATTCTTTGTTATACATTCAATTGAGGTGGACTATTTAATAATAATTGTTGAGTTGTAAATTCTTGATTATTTAAAATATCATTAAATTCCATCAATTCAAAGATTAAACTCATATTTGGACAAATTCTATCACATTTATCAATTTTTAACTCTAAATCACCATTTTTTAAAATTTCATAAGCTTTATTTACATCAATTTTAAATCTCTTCATATAATAAGCAACAACAACACATGCAGATCGACTAACACCACATTGACAATGTATTAAAACTTTTAAACCCTTTTTATAAAAAAAATCAATTCTTTCTGTTAAATATAATAAATCTTTTGATATTAATGAATTATGTGACCATGGGAAATATAAATATTGATAATTATTAGTTGAATCATGTTTACTAGTTAAATTCTTACATTCTTTTGCAACATTTATTATTAGATTATATTCATTAATATCAATATTTGTTAATACTGGATCTGAATATAAATAAATTAAATTATTCAATACATTTCTTGGTCCATTTGGATATGCATTTATTAATGATTGTTCTTGTAACTCATCTTGATGATTGAATTGTTTTAAGTCATAAGTTACCTTTTGTTGCTTTTTAGAATCTAGATTTCCAAAATTTGTTGTTAATGGTGTTGAAGGTTTAGATTTATTAACTGGACTTTGTAGTTTAGGTGGTGTTGCTATTGGTGAAAAATGTCTTGAAGAATTTGAAAATGCAAATGGTGGTGGTGGTATTATATCATCTTGATTTGAAACTGGTGGGAATTTATATGATTGAGTTGAAGAATCAATACTATTTGGTTGTTTAGGTATTTGTGGTGGAATCTTTGGTGTTTGAGTAATGGTAGGTGTATGTAAACTTGATTCATTATATATATGTTTTTTCATTAGTGGAGAATCAGGTACATCTTTATTTGATGATGAAGAATTTGAATAATTATGATTTGAATTTGAATCTGTTAAATTTAATGATAAATTCTTCATATTTCGATTCAAAGTAAATGAATTAGGTTTTCTTGAATGTTTTGGTGAATAATTCATTGAACCAGAATTTGAATGAGGTTGTGGAGGTGGACTTGATATTGAATTTATTGAACTATTTGTTGAAGATATAGATGAAATGGATGATGTATAGTTGTGATTGAAAGCAGCTTGAGGGGGTCGATGTAATGGGTAATCTTGTATGGTGGTTGTATTGTTGTTATTATTTCTAGTAGGTATAGTTGACGAAGATGATGATAATACAATTGTTTCATGTTTTGTAGAATTATAATTCTGATTAATAAAGTTATTTTCTGACGGCATAATCAATTAATATTATAGTAACATGTAAAACTGTGGAATATCAAGTATCAAATAGTGAAATGGAAAGTGAATTGAAGATGTTGAAATAAATTTAAAAATAACTTTTAAAAGGAAATGGGAAAAAAATCAAAATATCAAACCAAACCAAAATGAATAATATATATAACGGGGATGGAAGTAACTTGTAACTAAATGTAGAGTTAAAACACAGGGATAATCTTTAATCAAATTGTAATGGTGAAGATGGATGAATTAGTAGTAAGTTGTAAATGTGTGTGCTAAATTTGAAAATAATAATAAATTAAAATGGTTCAAGAATTTAAAAATAAAATAAAATAAAATAAAATATAAAAAAATAAAATAAAATAAAATAAAAAAATAAAAAATAAAAAAAAAAATAAAAATAAAATTTAACATTAAAAGAAATCCAAGAACTTTCACGTTTGATTCAGGGCCAGAATGAATGAAGGATTAGAAGTGTAATATACAATTACTACTCATAAACCATTGTAAAACAATATGTTTTTTAATTTCTAATTGTACAACTGTGTTTTAAATATGAATTATATGTATATCACTAGTTATTGAAAATTTATTTCAATTCTGTGATTGTTTCAGATTACAATTGTGAAAATTTACTTGTGTGAGTGTTGATAGTTAATGATCAAGAGATTTTGGTTTTAATTTACTGAAAAGACGTGTTTCGAGTACTAAATATTTCAATTCTCTCTATATAATGTTTCAAGTTGTCAATTCAATTCTACACTCCATTTAAACAATTACAATACCTTAAATGGGTTATATTAGAAATTAGAAAATTAGTTATTGATATTAGATAAACTTGTCTCTCCTACTTCTATTGAATAATTGTTGTTTATAATTATGGCTTAAAGAAAATTGAAAAATTAACTTGTCGATCTTTATATTTAAATTTAACTAAAATCTGAAACTTGACTTTTCACAAAAAAATAGTTGGTTTAAACATTTTAATTTGAAACATCTTCGGGAAATCTAGCCATTATTGTTTAATTAACCAAAGATTCAACTATAAAATCAAGGTATCGGATGAACTACTTGGTGAAATAATAAGTTATTGCCTTAACACATGGAAATTTACAAAATTATCACACTTAATCTTATCAGACTTTATAAATAAAGCAATATCTACTTGAAAGATCTAGACGTTCATCATCGATTATCTTTTTCTACCCCTGTTTACCCCTTTTACTTTTTTTTTTTTTTAATTTGTTGTTGCATCTGATTTTATCTCCGACTATAACCGTCAATCATAACCTCGTATTTATTCGAGAATTTAAAACAAAAACAATAGACAAATTTAGTTTCAACACTGATTTATGTTTTTACAATACTCTTTATGAGTTTCTCTAGTGAGTAATTTAAGGAAATGTCAGATATTAGAATTTATCTAGTTTAAGCAATAATAATTTCATATTTTGATTCGGATCCTCTCTTAATTATAATAATATTTTCTAAATCTTATCGTGAATTTACCATTATAGGATAATACAATAAATCTACGAGTTTCACTTAACTATTAATCTCTTTATTCATTACATTTCTATATATACATCATTCATCTGGTGGACTTCCAAATTCACCTTCAAATATAGTTGCACCACATTTTTTTCTTGATTCTATTATCATACATTCTTCCATTTCCAAAATTGAAGTTGCATTTGGTCTATCAAAAGGATTTGGTTTCAACATTTTATTAACTAATCGATCTAATACTAAAGAATCTCCATTAATTAAAAAATCAGGTGCCCAATAAGGAATTTTATTATACAAGATATTTTCATCATCATCTTTTTCAAATTTTTGTATTGTTGGTGGTTTCAAAGTTGTTGAAAATGTTGAAAATTGTGTTGTATTACTTGAACTTGAATTTGTAATTGCGGTTGCTGTAGTTGGTAATTTATGTTGTAAAAACATTGATATATTATCACTTGATAATTGTCCTGCATCACTTAAATCCCCACTACGTAATTTTCTCCATGGTGTACCATTATCTGGTAAAATAATATTTGCAGCAATTTCTAGAATGATTAAACCTAAACTGAAAATATCTGCAAATGGTGTATAAATTTTATCATTAATTAATTCTGGTGCTATATAATTTCGATCACCTTCTAAATCAAAATCAGATTCTAATATTGGTAATTTTGTTGCTAAACCAAAATCACCAATTTTTAAAAATCCTTCAAATGTTATAAAAATATTTGCAGGTTTTAAATCTAAATGTAAATAATTTTTCATATGAATAAAATTTATACCATTTAATAATTCAATTAATATTTTCCAAATTCTAAATTCATCAATTTTGTAATTTTTATTCAGTTCAAGAAATTCAAATAATGTTCCACCTTCACAAAATTCAGTCATTATATAATAATAATTATTAAAATCCCATGCTTCAATGAAATATACTAAATATTCTTTACCAAGTTCTTGTTCTTTTAAATTCTCATTATCATTATCTTTAATTGATGTTAATGTTCTTAAAGCTTCAATTTCTCTAAATATAGCTTTCCTTTCCATTTTACCAATTATTGGCTTTTTAGAACGTTTAATTGCAAATTTCTCATTATTAAATAAACATTCATAAGCAATTGAAAATTGTCCTTTACCAATATATTTAATATTCTTCATACCAAATTTTTTAATTAAATGTTCATCAATTTTATTTGGATATAATGATGATGAAGATGATGATTTAGCTTGTTCTGATGTTTCATCTAAACTCGGTAGGGTTAAAAATTGTGCATTTGGTATTTCATTCATCTTATCAAATAATATATTAATTGGTGTACAAGGTTCTTTAAAATCTTTTGAACATGGATCTTGAATATTTATCTTTAGGTTATGTTTCTTCTTTTTCATTTGATTTAATTTCTTTGTTGGAGTTTCAAATATTTTTTCATTATCAATTTCAACATCTGATGATGATGTTAATAACATTGGTTGATGTAATTTTTTCATTTCACTTAAAGGTGTTGTTGAATTTGGTTTAAAATAACTACTATTATTTAAAGTTGAATTATGACTATGATCATATGAATTATGTCTACCAAGTTCAATTGAATTTTCAAATTCTTCTTCAATATATGCCTTTTGATTTAAATTTTGATTCAACAACATTAAAGGATTTCGTTTAATTGGAGTTTCAGGTGGTAAATTTCGTTCTTGATTTGATACCAGATTCTTCTTTAATAATCCATTTGAATTAAAAGCTGTTTGTAATGGTTTTACAAATTGATAACTTGTTTTATTCTCTTTATCATTGAAAACATGAGGACAATTTAATGATTTTTTCTGTTCAATTTCATTTTCATCTTGATATATTATTATTGAATTTGAATTTGTTGTTGAATTTGACAGTTTACGATTTTTACTTGGTGAATCAAAATCTGAATCATCAAATTTTTTTAAAATTGGTGTTGATGTAGGTGGTTTATTATGTCGATCTTCATTTGCTGGTGTAAAAGTTTTCCTTAATTTATTTGCATGACCAAATATTGTTGATTTTAATTTTGGCTTTTCAGGTGTTGAGGTTAATTTATTTGGTGATATTATTGCATCTTTATTTGCATTTTTAAACATTTTAAATCCCTTTAGACCTAATTTCGATGGAGAATATAGATTTGATTGTGGTGAAGATCGTATTTTATTTGATGATGGTGATGGTGATTGACTAACTAATTTATGAGGTCTTTTAAATTGATTATTATGTAGTATTTTCAGTGATTGTGGAGAATTTGAATCCATTGGTGATGAAAATTCAATGGGTACTTTAACATCAATCTCATTTAAATTAATATTATCAATTTCATCAGGTATTTTACCACCATCAATTGTACGTAAATTTGAATCAATTGATAAATTTAAAAATTTAGATGATCTTTTAATTGAACTTTGTGAATTACTTGTAGAATTTAATTTCAATGTTGAATTTGAATGATCTTCTTCTATAAATGATTTCTTATTGTTATCACGTTTGAAATTTGGAGTAAATTGAAATTCTTCATCAACATCAGTTGTATTTTTATCAAGACACGTATCTATAGTTTCATTAAATAAATCTTGTTTGACATTAAAAGGTGGTGATTTGTTAATTGTCTTCTTATTATTATTCACAAGTTCATTATTTGAATCTTCAAGAATTAAACTATTAAATGACCTTGAGAAATAATTATTTGTAAAATAATCCAATTGATTTATATATGGTGCATTTTGATTATTATTAACTTGAGGTATCTTTGTAGGTAGTATCTGTGAGTTTTGTCGTTTATAATAAGGGGTATTAGATTCATTCATATTCTTATGATATTTAATAGGTGTAATTTGTGAAATATTATTATGATCTTTAAATTGTGAAGATGCCAGGGACAGTGACAGAACTATTGATGATGATGAAGATGACACTGACGATGAGTGGTTATGGCTACTCATATGTATTGATAACTTTAACAATTGATATTCCTCTACTTTGTGATGTTTGTAATTGCTGAAAGATTTAATTTTCAATTTTTATTTGTTTATACTTGATAACTTTAATTTATTATTTTTAACAAAATTAAATCTCTTGCGCTACCGGTCCCAGTTTTGTTGAATTTATACAATATTATAAACAATATAATTACCTTGAATTTATATAAATATCTGTTGAATTAATGAAATATATATGGATCAAATGTTGTTGCTGTCTATTAACTAAGGTGATGGTTTAAAAGTTGATGGAAATCTAGTTGGACCCAATATATTTTTAGTACGCAAAGGGGCTAAGAAATTAAGAAAGTAGGGCCACTCAAAATAAATTAAAAATAAACAAAAGCAAAACAAAAACAAAAACATTTTTTTTTTCACGCGTTTGGTGTCGTGTTTTTAATTTAAATATGTTAGACATACAATTTAAACAGTATAAATTGATATTTAGATATCAATTGATTGATTCTTGGGCCAAATGCTATTATTGTTGGGTCCATGATTTATAAATGTTTTTAATTGATAGTTTGACCCATTTGAATTCATTTTCCACGTACAAATTATAAACAATCCATGCTTTCAATTATAAACATGTAATTACGAGATTGTACAAAAACTTACCTAATTAATCAATGACAATTGAATCAATTAATTAGACGACAAGATTAAATGTAAATATAATAAACTAGACTTCCTAATTGGGCAACATTTGTATACTTTTCTGATTCAATTTTGTGTAAATTAAGATGCACGCATGTTTTTGCAGTATCTGTTAAACTTAATTTCTTCTTCAAATCGATTTCCCACTTTTCATATTTCTCATAATTGATGTAAATGTTTATTTGGGTATTGCATCTGTGAAAGTTCTTAAATTGTTTGAAATGACATCAGAAATATCGAACAATTTTATTACTATTAGACTACTTTAAAGTAAAATATAAATCTTGCACCCTCGATGATAATCTTGGCAATTCGAGTAAGATACAGTTCAAACG
Source organism: Insectozyma xiaguanensis (assembly GCA_030555925.1). Lineage (NCBI taxonomy): Eukaryota > Fungi > Ascomycota > Pichiomycetes > Serinales > Debaryomycetaceae > Insectozyma > Insectozyma xiaguanensis. Next base: position 214,316 of record JANIVQ010000015.1, on the reverse strand, counting down.
TTAATCTTAATTCATTAAAGCCGGATTCAGTCTCTTCGATTTAGTTGATTTTAAATTTCTAGATCTAAAGTTTTCAAATCTAAAAATTAAAGCATGAATCAATTCAATTCGCTAAGATTCAATCAACTTATGAAACATAAAAGCTTAAATCATTGAGTTAAGGCTAAATTTCAATTTCATTCATGAAATTATGGTATTGTAAGATTTTATCCATTTTATTACTGAGTTCTAAGTATTGTACACTGAATCAGTGTTTGATTTTCATGCTGCTCCAAATTGTCTACAAAAGTTAGTTATTATTATAAAACTAGTGAGTATTTTCGATCATTGTATGATGAGTTTTCAAAAAATGTTCTTTCCGCTAAAAAAGCTGATAATTTGACTAAATTCTTCATAAATTGTCTACACTTAAAATTCAGAACACACAGAAACTAGAACTACCAGATTTTAAACATAAAATTTGATGAAAACAAAATCGTCAATATGCCAGGGTTGAGTTTGTTAGTTATTTCAAAAAATTATTGACATTCATTAATAATCAATTAAGGATTTATCGTCAAAAATTTTTGTTTTCATTTCGCAGTCAATTTTTTATTAAATTTTCAATTTAATCATTATGAATCTTTACGATATCCCATTACAAATAATTGATTTAATTCTCAACAACTTACCTCGTCAAGTTTTACTTGTATTATTGAGTGATCCTTATCTTAGACCACATGTTGGTAAAATTTTGTTTTCGTGTATTTACTTAGTGGATGATGACGACTGCATTGAAGCAGATTCTGATGGCTTAGCTATGACGATAGACACATTTATAAAAGTATTTTCAAATAGAAGTATAATTGGTGAACGTTTTAAAATCTCAACACTTATTACGAGTTCACAATTGTTGTTTAAAGTTCCATGCAATTTTTTTACCTCATTACAACCAGTGAATACTTTAAAAATTTATCTTTCAGAGACTGGAATTCCTGATATTTATATTCCTTTTGACATTAACATTGAAATAGTAACTAAATTTGAAAATCGTGAAAAAACATTTTTTGATGAGTTTGCAGAATCATTCTATGGCCTTAATCTTGTTGCTATTACAGATTACTCACAAGCTCAAATTGTTGATTTTTCACGTTTTTTGTATTTGAAACATTTAAATATTCCAGAAATTAAAGTCAATTTACAAACTGATGATATATTTAAGGAAGGTTTGGTATCTTTGAAATGTGAAATAGAATTACCAAAAAATCACTATAAAATGAAACAGATTAATTCATTAAAAATGATTCATTTTTATTTTGATGTTAGAAAAACTGTTGTTTTGTCAGATTCTAGTTTGGTTGATTTTTCAGATTGTTCAAATCTCGAAATGGTTTTCATATGTGGTTCATCAAAATTTATAAAGCTACCATTAACAATTAAAGAGCTTCACCTTGAAGAAGATATTGAGCCTTATGATTTCACATTGTTTGAGAATTTAAGAAAATTAGAATTGGTTAGTAGTTCTTTGGATGTGATCATGCCCTCATTAAAAGGGTTACTTCCAGCTAGCTTGCAAGTTTTAAAAATATTCTGCTGGGATGGTTCAAGTGAAAATCTAAATAAAATCTCGATAATTTTACCAGAAAATTTAACAATTTTTAAAATGAATTTTGAAGATAAATTCAAATTTGAAAAGATTAAAATTCCTTCAAAATTAAAAAAATTAGCATTACAAAATTGTAAATTTAAAAGCTTACAATTACCAACTGGTGAATTTTTCAACTTTGAAGATTTGAAACTGAGTTGGTTTTTATCGAACTCAATTGTGAGCCTTGATTTATCTATATCAATAAATATTTCATCATTGATTTTATCAGATAAATTAGAAAAGTTAAGATTAGAGTTATTTAGTGTTGAAGAATTCCCCAATTCTAATTTATCAAAATTGAAAAACTTAAAATTGTTCAGTGGTAATGTAACATTTATTAATACCAATTATCTTGAAAATCTTAAATGTGTCGAGTTATGGAATGTTCCCACAGCTTTTGAATTAAATTGGAGTGGTTGCAAACATATTGAAGAAATGAAATTGAAAGATTCACAACCTGAAATTAGATTAACAGCAAAGTTTCCTCCGAATTTGAAAAAGTTAAACATAGACTTGAACGACAACCTGGTACAAGATTTATTCAATTTATTACCAACCAGTTTGAATGTTTTAGTTGTCTGGTTTCAACCTGAAAATAGCGTTCCAGTATTAACTGATTTACTGTCATTTCCTAAATTATATGCACTTAGATTTGAGTCTAGAAGGTACAATACAATAATCTTGAAAAATTTATTTAACTTAAAATTTTTGGAAATTCGATGCTGTTTGCTTAAAAGTATGCTTGAAACTAATAAACTTTTGCAATTTACTGGGTATTCTATTCGTCTTGGTTCACCATTAGATTTAACTGGAATCAAAAGATATCATCTTTCATATAGTGCCGAATATCATGAATCTCAAGTTAAATATCCAGTTAAAACAACAGGTAAAAGTATGTCTTATGGTGATATTCCATATATTAATTTTTAGTTAACTTGTTAATGTTGCTAAGTTTATATGATTGTAAAGAAATAATAATAATTTTTTTTTGCAGCCAAAATGTTTACTAGCTTTTATGTTAATTGATTAAACTGTAATTAAACTTTTAAGCCTTATGTCTTGATAGCCATTATATTCAAATAGTAAACTTTCCGTTAAAAATGAACACTTTGAATTATAATCAAGTGCTGCAAAATAACTAAAAAAAATAAAAAAAAATTAACTAAAAATAGAACTGAAACACATTTTATCAGCAAGCAATTTACTTCAAGATAATTTATATCGATTGAAATTTATTTACTCAGCCCTATTATTTCAAGAAGAGAATGAATACTTTATTGTTTGTTATCTGAATTTATAAACTAATCAAGGCCGGAATATATATTTTCCGTATTGTACACAGTTAGATCTTGATGAAATCGACATTATATTTTGCGATAACAAAATATATAATTTGAAATTTACATTTGTAAACTCTTGAATAAATGCTAAATGTGTATAATCAAAGGCGATTTCTATCAGACGTTTAAAACTATTTTTTTAATTATTACGTAAGCAGATGACATGTGTATCTCGTAAAAATAAAACTTTATGTTAGAGTACCTCGGCAAAAAGAATCAGAAAAAACTGTGCACTTTTCCGATAATATTATTAATAACTTTGATTTGATTGGCCAGCCATCAACTATCAAAAATCATAAATCTGTATACAAAATCTAATTTATATAAAGTTTATATTATCTGATCAATCAACATCTTTAAATTCAAAAGTTATAATATTTTTTAAATATCATAATTTATATAAATTAAACTTTCAAAACTTTATAGTTTGAATTTAAAACAAAAGTTCAATATCTTGATTTCAATTCATCATTATTATTGATTAACAACTTACAACTACAATTTTAATTACAACTACCTAATTGATTGTCATATATTTCACATCAATATTTACAATCTACAACTTCAACTACAATCAATCTCCCACTTATATACCATCTGATTAATAATCATCATACATATATAAATCACACCAAACGAAAAATAAATTTCAATTTTAATTAATTTCAAAATTTTTCAATTAAATTTTCAATTTTATATCAACTTATAATAACAGATAATGTTTCTAATACTACGTCTATAATCAAATTTTTTCATCATTCATACAACTAATATTTAATAATATCTTTCTTTTTACATGTCGTTTGATTTACATAATAATTTAGATACTAATATCAAATCGGAGATACCGTCAACTAATCACATCAACCAAATCAACAATGATAATAATCCTACATCAACACAACCAGATACGTCATTAGCTCCAGTGTCTACCGTCACACCTCCGGATGGTCAACAATGTTCAAATTGTGGTACAACAAAAACTCCATTATGGAGACGAGCTCCAGATGGAACTTTGATTTGTAATGCTTGTGGATTATATTATCGTTCAAATAATACTCATCGTCCTGTTAACTTGAAAAGACCACCAAATACAATCTCAATAGTGAAGGAAGAAATTGGATCTTGTAAAGGTGATGGACGATGTAATGGTACTGGAGGATCAGCTGCTTGTAAAGGTTGTCCTGCTTATAATAATCGGATAGTTAATAAAAAAACATTGGAGAAATCATCTCCAACATCTACAACCAAGAATAAAAAACCTATAGAATCAAATGATCGAAATAGTGATGAATCTGATCATAATAATAGCATTGATGACGTTGATAATTCAGCAAAGGATAAAAATGATTTTGCAATTGCATGTTTTAACTGTGGTACAACAATAACCCCATTATGGAGACGAGATGATGCTGGAAATACAATCTGTAATGCATGTGGATTGTTTTATAGATTACATGGTTCTCATCGACCTATTAAAATGAAACGAGCCACAATTAAAAGAAGAAAACGTAATGTACCTGAATCTCAAAAAGATGGTAAATTACCAATCATGAAGGCAAATTCTTTATCAGTTTCAACTTCACCACAACAACCTCCAATATCATCACCACAAACATCCAATCCAATACCACCACCTCAATCAATTGTGAATCGACTACCACCAATTCAATATCCATTCCCATCTTTTATACCAATGAATCAATCACAAAATTATCAAGCTCCATATATTGGTCCATCATGGTATCCACCATATAATGGTAGTGGAAGACTACCAAATGGACCGGGACCACTACCTGGACCTCCACCACCATTACCACCAATTCATCAAGAAGAACAAACCATACAACAACCTGAATATAAAAATTTAAATCAACAAGTTAAATTACCATCAATCAATATTGAAAATAAATCAAAAAGAAATCAACCACCGTTTGCAATTGATTTTACTGAATCATTTTCTAAAAGTAGGTCAAATACTCCATACGAAGATTCGGATCGTGAATCTCAACAACCAAAGAAGAAGAAGAAACTAGCCGCTTTATCAATTGATGGATTATTGAATGAATAATTTATTCAAAGTGTATATATATTTATTAAATAATTATTAAAAATTCCAAACTCTTCTTTAAAGATAGTTACAACAAAAATTTGAGCTGTTCATACACAATGTGCATTGTAAATCTCCTAAAAGCTCTAATTTGTTGATCTACGTTTCAAATAATTAGATATTTGATGCAAACAGCTCAAAACTAAAATTTGAACTTCACCAACTACATCAATCATGTTGAACCATATTTTATGAGAATCAATGCAAATTTTTCAAAACGGAGTAACAAATTATTATCAAACTATCGTAAAGGAAGCTGAATTTGAAAGCAATAGGAACAGATTATTCAACTTTGCAGGTGCCTGATCACTTGAACAATCCATGTGGGTGCAAAAAAATCAAAATTCTTTGTTTGAACCTGAGTATCATAAATTAAACATTCGAGATTCAATAAGGTGATCAATTATATTAATTTGTGCAATAACATCCCTGTCATTTTATTCATCATTTTGATCAAAATTGATTAGCTTTTTCCATACTATTATCAAATCAATGTCTTCCAAATATTTATTACCTATTACTAATTAACATTAAACAATAAGAGTTTGAAAATTTTTTACTCAATCAACTCAATAATCCAAATGTACAATTGAAATTAGCTTATTTATAACTTTTTTTAGCTTTGACTGGCTTTTCTGACAGGAATTATTCATTTATTAAAGTTTAAATGCTTGGATTTATTGACTAAAAAACTTGTGAATTAAAAGTACGGCGAAGCTTTGCCGAAATCCGAAAAAAAAATCAATCAGGCCCTTTCTTAAAATTACAAACCGTCTTAAAATCAATTTTGAAAGTTAAAATCAGCGAATCTAAAGAAAAATCATTATGGATTATTTCAAACTTGCACAAAAATTTGTTCTATGTCGTTATTGAATGATTACATAGGATTGATTGTGGTTCAATGCATTTTAATATCACGATAATATGTTTTAAAATATAACATGTTTAGTCGCAAAGTACTGATCGTCATCTGAGTGCAACAAATTGAAGAGAAATAATAAAGGGATGCAGCAAAAATATCGGAAAAAATACTAAAACAAAACATCAACTAAGAAGAAATATGATTCGTATTATACTATTAACAGATATCAATAATTCAATCATGGTATTTACTATAGATCAGTGAATAGAAACTTGATCAATTTTATAGAAAGTGATAAAAGACTTCAAGAAATTAAAAAAAAAAAAAAAATAATAGAAAAAAAATAAATGTGAAACAAAATTTCGAAAGGGATTTTTTGTTTGTTGGTTACATTGCTGTTAAACGATATTTATGGGTGAATGTAATACGTATAAATGTAGATAAATAGATAGATAGATGTATTTAGAATTGATTGGTCCATTGAAGCTATAACAGTACAAATTGTCAAAACTTTCGAGAATGATAAATTTTAGAAACTTACTTGTAATTATTAATTAATCAAAAAAATTTGTAAACTTTAAACGATCAAGATACGAGTTGTTTAAAACTACACAAAATCAAAACAAAGAAAATACCAAGAATCATATCGAGGATTGGTTGCTGCGGTTATTAAAGGAAAATCAAAAATGATAGTCAATCAAAAGTTTTTATTTCACAAAATAAATACTAAAAAATTCATTATACCCAACGTGCGTTGATAAGTTTGAAAATAAATCATATCACATAGTTTAAGTTAGTTGGTTAGTTAATTAAGCTTAGTTTCAGATAACAACCATTAAGATTCTTACATTGCAATTAACAATTTCAGTTTCAACTCTAAAGTAGTTTTTTTTATATTAGTTACCGAATTTCAATCCCACGCTGTACATCATATGTCATTTTGATTGATGGAAATATAAGTAATCTCACTTATTATTCGTGTTTCATTTATCAAGACTTATCATCATCTTATATATATATTTAATCTTCATCGTTTTTCATTTTTATTCTTCCATTTTTTGTTCTTCTTCAACTAAATTTTATTTCATTTCAGTTCTTTTCATTCATTCGTTCATTCGTTATTTCAGTTCATTTCATTTGATATTTTAATAGTACATTAATTAATTTTCATTATCAATTCATTCACATTATTCATTACAGATTTGAATTCACATATTAATTTACAAATAAACTTCAATTAACTTTTAAATTTTAAGGAGAGGAAAGAAAAATTTGCAATAATTTAAGAATATTATTTAATTCATTACACAAAACAAAATTTTATTAAAGTTTAACCATTTTCCTAAACACTACTTGTTGCATTAGATTATTATATCGAAATCAAAAGTTATACTACATTGCAAAGGGATTTAAAATAAGTTGGTTGTTTGTTTATTGCACAAGTTTTGGTTTCAATAAGTTACAATAAAATTTATAATTTTGTTTCGGTAATTTAAAAATAGAACAAAAGAAAAAAAAAATAAAACAAAAAGAAATCAATACGGCCGCACATCTTACCGATCCGGGCGCAGAGTAAACAAAACAAAACAAAGATCAGCCCTGGGATTATAAATAAATCTACCCTTTGTTATTTATATCTGTTGTTCGCATACATATACTTGCATCATCATACTCATACTGATTTGAATTTTTTTGCAGCAAGTTTCATTTAGGGATTTTTCAGTAATTGATATTATATTGAAAGTTGATAAGTCATAGTTAAGTTCTAATTACACAAAGGTCGACTTGCATTTGATTACACAAAACCAAAACATTGCATTGTTAAAATTTTTTATTATATACATATATTACACAAAGTTGCACAAAGGAATTTCATGATAAATTTTATACAACATCAAAATCTTCAGTTACGAGTACTACCGTTTGCTACTGCAACAACTACTACTACTGCTAATACTGCCACTACCACCACCACCACCACTTTATCAAATCTAGTAGATAGTTTCAATCATTTAAATTATAAAAGAGATAATACAAGTGAAGGATTTTCATCTACTGACCTGTCATTTACTAGAGAATCTTCTTTAATTTTTTCAAACCAAGATTCATCTACACCAACAACATCCAGTTCAAGTTTACAAACAAATTTACAATCATCGTCACAGTTTGAAACATCATCAACAAACAACATTCCAAGTACACTGTCAACAAGTACAAGTCCATCATCGACATCAACATCATCAACAAACACAATGTCTGAAAGTAACAGTACTGCATCATTAGTTTCAGCTTCAGAAACTATGTTATCATCATCGTCATCATTACCTGTGTCTTCATCAGTATCTTCAACTAGTTCTACAAGTTCTGAAACATCACAATCACTGTCGTCAACAGAATCATCTTCATCATGGTCATCACTGCTGACATCTTCAACTTGGAGCAGTTCAAGCACAAGTAGCTCATCATCTGAAACATCCACAACTTCATCATGGTCTAGCTCAAGTTCAAGTTCAAGTTCCAGTACAAGCTCAAGTTGGGATTCAAGTTCAAGTTCTAGTACTGAATCTACAAGTTCAAGTACCAGTGCAAGTTCATCAAGTACAATTTCAAGTTTTAGTTCTATATCTAGTTCCAGTTCTGAAATTCCAAGTTCTAGCTCAAGTTTCAGTTCAAGTTCTAATGCAAGTTCATCTGAAGAAAGTTCAAGTTCTAGTTTTAGTTCTTCACCATCTAGTTTATTTGATTTAGTATCGTCAACCTCATCTTTGTCTTCATCGTCAACACCATCATCACTGTCATCAAGTTCCACTACATCATCAAGTTCTACACAATCTAGTTCCACAAGATCTAGTTCATCTACTAGAACTTCGTCAAGACCATCTTCATCCTCGTCATCATCTTTAATAGCTGCAGAAACATCTACCCCAAGTACATCTACAACATCATCTGATAGCTCAACAACATCTGCAACTTCATCGTCATCTTTTAAACATTCATCAATATCATCGTTTACATCAAGTTATACTTCAGTCATTGCAAGACCAGATACTACAATCACAACTGTAATTGCTATACCGACATCAGAAGTAGTTTCAGCAAATAACAATGTAACATCACGTAATTCAAAATTAATAGGTGGATTAGTTGGATCAATTGGTGGTTGTATTGTCATTGGTGCATTAGTTGTATTATTTTTATTCTTAAAAAAGAGAAAGTCAACAATTACGAATCAATCACCAGATTTCAGTCATGGACCAACATCTCATGAAGAAGAGAATTCTTCAATTGATGACAAAACACATCAAAATATATATCATGATGATACTAGACAAAATATGCAACAAAGTAAAATGGGATGGCTTACAAGTATGTTTGGTAGTACTAAGAGTAATAATAATAATAGACTCATATCAAGTCAAACTATGGCAGGTTCTGGAACATTTAGAAAATTGGATAATGATTTGGAGAATCAAAATTATGGAGCAACTACTAATCAACGAGATAATCCAGATGAAGGTTTTGCATATCGAGGTGTATCCAATTCAAATAATCTAGATTCTGTTTTCCGAAGTAATCCAAATACAACAGGACCAAATTCAATGGCATCAATGAGTGGGAAAACTCGAGATCGTGATTCATATTTATTTGAAAATAATTCAACTACAACAAATACTCATACAAGGTTAAATTCTTTTAGTCATCCATTAGCAAATCCTGACGACTTCAATATGAAAGAATCACATCAGAATGAATTTGTTCCAACTGGTATTGAATCAAATACATCTTCTGAATTTCATCCATCTGACTATGATGATGAATCATTCATCCTACCAAATGAAGATCATATTTATCAAGAAAGACCTCGAACTAACATTTTTGATGATCTGAATCCAAGAGGATCTAATAATTCATTGAGTAGGTTCCATGAAGACATCGCATAGTAAAAATTATTTTTACGTCTATAGATAATATTATTATGGAATAAATTGTTGGATAACTCTACCCACCTATTTCTTAGCTGATTTTGTTGATTTGTTCAATAACTCTACTTGGTAAATTATTGAAAAGAAAGTATTACATAAATAACCCTGACTTAAATTGAAAAGCCTAGATATGTTATGCATATACTGGTTTATTGTTCTTACAAGCTTCATGAGTTATGAATTAGTCACTTGTAGTTGCAGCTTATTTTTGTGTGGCTTCATCTGGTAGCTTCTCCAGACAAAATTAAATCCGGCAAGTAAAACCGTTTTAAATCAAGACAAATTTAAATCAGGGTTACATATAGAATGACACATTGGTATATACCAATTTTGTACCTACTAATATGCATATACTGTTTAGAGTATTCACCTGTTAAAGTTAGAGACTCAGTTTTCCTACAACAAGAACGACAATCTAAAATAGGAAAAGAATTGCTTTTAAATGATGTTACATCACAAGATGAGGATTGCAGATTCATGTCATTTGAAGAGTGGAAAAAGAATAAAATTGAAGCTAACTTAACCAACGATACTACAGTTGCAGTTAGCAATCAAACCATCAAGAAGATTTTATCATTGAATAAAACTGTTGATATTCAAAATTTTACTCAAGTAGAAGAAGGTAAATTGTATAAAGATAAATTCAATTTTGCTTCGGTTGATTGTGCTGCTACTATAGTGAAAACTAATTTCCAAGCAAAAGGAGCAAGTGCAATATTGAAAGAAAATAAAGATTCTTATTTATTAAATGAATGTTCAATTAAAAACAAGTTTGTAATTATTGAATTATGTCAAGATATTTTAATAAATCAAATTGTAATGGGGAATTTTGAATTTTTTTCATCAATGTTTAAAGATGTAAATTTTAGTATCAGTGATCGATTCCCAACTAATAATTGGAAAAATTTAGGTAATTTTCAAGGTGAAAATAAACGAGATTTACAAATATTTGATATTAAAAATCCTTTGATTTGGGCTAGATATTTAAAAATTGAAATCTTAAGTCATTTCGATAATGAATTTTATTGTCCAATATCAATAGTTAGAGTACATGGTAAAACAATGATGGATGAATTTAAAGAAGAAGAACAAGAAGAAAAACTTACAGAAATTGATACAGAAATCACACCCGTGATTGATGATTCCATGTTTATTAATGATACTTTAGAATATGAATGTAAAGTATCATTACCTCATTTACAATTGAATGAATTTTTAAAAGATATAAACCAATCAAGACAATTTTGTTTACCCAATGATACAACAAGCTCACAATCAATACCAACGACAAATAGCATAACAACTCAAGAAAGTATCTATAAAAATATAGTCAAGAGATTATCATTATTAGAATCAAATGCAACATTATCGTTATTATATATTGAAGAACAATCTAAGTTGTTATCAACTGCATTTACAAATCTTGAAAAGAAACAAATCAATAATTTCAACACTTTAATCACGTCAGTCAATTCAACCTTAATAAATCAAATCTCAACCTTTAAAGAAAATTTTAATAATTTAAACATGCAATATTTGAATCTTTTCAAAGTACAAGAAACAAATTATCAAACATTTCTACTGGATTCAAATAAGAAAATAAATTATTTAACAAATGAAATTAGTTTCCAGAGGAAAATGGTTTTATTCAATAGTTTCATCATCATTTTACTACTAGTTTATGTAATTCTAACAAGAGATATAAATATAGATTTAAATAAAGCAAAATCATCAGTCATAATATCATCACCATTTAAAGCAAAATCTAAAACAAAAAATCAAACTTCAGTTCAAAATTAATTATATATTTACAAGTTTTTAATTCTATTTATACAAATCATTAATCATAATTTCTTTTTTTGTTTCTACTTTGATATCTATCTGATTTTGAACCACCTCCAAATCGTCTATTACTTTGTTGATGTCTATCACCATATCTGTCACCATAGTTTGATTTACCACCATATCTTCTATTATCGTCATATCTATTAGATTTTGATTTTTTAGGCATTGCTCCAACAAAATATTCACGAAGTATATAACTTGGAAGGTCACCCATAAATCTAATTGCACTAGCATTAACCTTCAATGATGGATCTTGTAATACTACTCTGAATAATTCACAAATTTCTTCAACCATTTTGAAAACATCGACACTATTAAGATTTTTAAGTGCAGTTATATAACCGAAAAGACCAATCATGTATTCATGACTTAAATCAGCATCTGGTTGTACATTTTCAATAAATTTAATTTGATCTTGTAATTCTTTTGAATCATATTCTTCTGCAAATTTGACTCCTCTTTGTTTACTCAATACTCTAGTAAATTTATATTCTGCTTCACCTAAGAACAAAACTGCTTCACCTTTTTCACCAGCTCTACCAGTTCTTCCTACTTTATGTACATAGTCAGCAACGTCTGGTGATACATAAGGTTGTAAAACATGAGTTACTTTTTTAACATCAATTCCTCTAGCTGCAACATCTGTAGCTAAAAGAATAGCTCTTTTCGATTCTTTGAATCTTCTTAAATTGTTCGTTCTTGCTGCAGCTGTTAAATTACCACTCAATTTAAATAATTGAAATCTAGTATCTAATTCATCTCCAAATTCACTTTCATTGATAGCTTTTAAATAAGCATTTAACCATTCAACTGCAACTTTTGTTGGTGCAAATAAAATAATTCTGAAGCTTTTTTCATTTTTGATTACCTTGTATAAATAATTAAATAATGTATCTAATTTATCAATTTGATCAGTACATCTGAAAACAACTTGATTTACATTTTCATGAACTTCTGGTTCTGAATCTGAGACTGTATTTATGTATTGATAATTTGGACCCATGTTTGTTTTTGAAAAGTTAACTATTCCATCATCAACGGTTGCACTAAATAATAATGATTTAATTGGATTAGGTTCTTCTCTACAATCATACAATGAATCATTAATTTCATTCAAAGATTGTTCAAATCCAATATCCAATAATCTATCAGCTTCATCAAAAATTCTATAAGTTAAATTTTTGAAACATCTTCTAATTTCAGGTTTATCTCTTAAATCAGCAAGTAATCTACCTGGTGTTGCAATCACAATAGGTGGAGGGTATCTTGGATTGAAAACATTTTTTGAACCACCCATAATCATACCAAGTTTTGGTTTGTCATAACTTTTACCTGGTAAATTATCAATAATTTTTTTATATTCATCATAAATTTGAAATGCTAAATCTCTGGTAGGTACAATAACCAATGTATCAACACCTTCATGATTTTTATTCTTTAAAATCGCATTCAATGTCGGTATTATGAATGTTAATGTTTTACCTGTACCTGTTTTGGCTCTACAAACGATACCTTTATCAATATTCATGATTGGAACCAATGCTTGTTTTTGAATGGGTGTTAAATCAGTAAAATTTGATTTTGATAAAGACGTTAGTATTTTTGAATCAACTATATTCTTGCCTTTGAACTCTGAAAACTTATCTGGATGGAATAATTCTAATTTCTTTTCAGTTGCAACTTCATCTTCAACATCTTGTACAAGCTCATTCTCAAATTTTTTAGATATTATTGAACTTATATGGAAATTCTTCACCTTGTAAACATTGCTACTTGACTTTCTCAAAGTTGTAAATCTTGATATTCTCCCTATTGAATGGATTGTTTTCAAAATCATACTTGGTGAAAAATTAATTTTGATCTCTGCTTAAATTTATTTCTGCAAAATTTTCCCATACTTAAGAATTGAAAAGAATACACGATTTTTTATCTTATCATAAAGATCAAGTTGTTGATAATATGGATAGTGGATTTTTCAGTAAAATTAAAGAAAATTATAGTAGCAAACTAGCTAACTTGTCTATTAATAATGTTGAGAAAGACGGTCATTCAGAGGATGATACATTGATACATAATGCATTTGTTAAATATTTTGATTCAAAAGGTTTATCATATCCAGAATGGCTTGGGGTTAAACAAGTGACTCAACAACAACCGGAAAGAAGGCATCCTTACAAGCCACAACAAGACTTTTCACAATCTCAGTACCAACCAGTACGTCAAGAAAACTTATATAATAACAGTTATCAACAAAGACAACAACAGCAACAACAACAACAGCAGCAACAACAACAGCAGCAGCAACAGGAGCAAAGGGAAGAAACAGTGAATACTTCTCCACAAAGAGTACCATATACTCGAACACCAAGTAGATTACAAGGATTGTACAATAAATCAAAGCAAACTGATGTACCAGGACAAGCTTATACAAATAGATATCAAAGATATTAAACTTATATATATTCATTATTTAATAAATCATAATTCTTTTCCCATATGTTTCTTTGTTTTATAAACCAATCTGGTAATTTATTTTCTGGGGGTAATTTCAATTTGATTGTTCCAACATTTTCAAATTGTATTGTATGTTTATTTAAATTTTTATAATATTTGTAATCTGTCTTACTTTCATCAATTCTTGAATCTTTTCTTTTAAGAATAGGTGAAGTACTTTCAAAAGACTTTGCAATTGAATTATTTCTAAATTTAATATTCTTAACATACTCAATTGATGAACGTCTACGATCAAAACTTCGATTCAACCCTGAATATTGATCGTTATTACTAAAACTATTATTTCTTGCAGTTGCAGTTAATCTAGGTGATGTTTCTACATCACTTAAATCATTACGTTTATCTTGTTTCCTTTGTTCAACCAATTTTAATAAATTTGCTGGGATTTGAGGTGATGCAGATAACAAATCATCATCCATTTCATCCATATCATCAAAGTCATCTTCAACCAATGCGTTATCATCTGTGATTGTATCTATTGAATTTTGTCGAAGCAGTTTAACTGATGATGCTCTACGTGAATTTGATGGACTTTTTAGTAGTTGTACATCTTCTTTCTTCTTTTCATAAGGTATCAATTCAATTTGTATCAATTCTAAAAAAGTTTCAGCATAATAATTATTATTCTTATTTGAAGTGTTTGAATATATTCTATATTCATTAAGTATAGAATTGAAATTCCATTTTTGAATTTTTCTTAGTATTCCACATAATGTTGATGTTGAATCTATGATTAGTAATGGGAACTTATTCTTATTTAACAATAATTCAAATGTATTAATTATTAAATTCTTTTCAATCAACATCCATTGATCTTTATTATTTCGATTTATAGTTATGATATCTATGAATGATGATTTATCTGATTTTGTAGAATTGCCCGAAATTGAACCATTGTTACTAGCAACTTCTTCATCACCTTCTTCATCTGTAGTTGTCTTTGACGATAACCCGGTATGATGATGATTTGATATTTTCAATCCCCCAAGGTTATAACAATCAACTTTATTATCTTCAAGAAAATTATTCAATGCACGTGGAGGTTTTTCAGCATCTAAAATAACTAAAGATTTCAAATTCAATGTTTGCAAAAACACAAGATTGTCTGATTCTAACTTTGACGATCTATATATCCCTGGTTCAACAATGCCAAAGTTTTCTGGTGTTACTAACATTGATTTGACAAGAGATTTTTTAACTCAGAATCGCTACCAAAAGTTACTACTAAAATAAACAACATTATATATTTAAACCTCTATTCAATTGGAATACCTTCATATTCTCCAAATCCTTGTGACAAGTTAATGTTTTGTAAACATTGTGTGGCAGCACCTTTTAATAAATTATCTATAGTAGCAACAATAACGACTCTATCTTCATTTGAATTTACTGCAAATCCACCAATTACAACACCATGTTTACCTGAAATATCCTTGACTAAAGGTACTTCACCATTTATATCAATCAATTCTTCACCTTGGTATCTTTCTTGATAAATGTTTCTAATTTCTCTTGATGATAAACTTCCTTTTTTAATTGGAATATTTATAGTATGTGATATACCTTGAAACCATTGTGCAACATGTGGTGTAAATGCAACTTGCAAATCTAATTGTGATGAAATTTCTTTTTCATGAACATGATCAGTCAAAGAATAAGGAATTAAATTGTTATTCAATAAATTGACATCATTTTTAGGACTTGGTTTAGTACCAGCACCTGAATAACCAGAAACACCAAATAAATTAGGTACTCCATTTATATAATCTTTAAGTGGTGCAATAGCGACTTGTGCTGCAGTTGCATAACAACCAGGGTTTGAAATTTTTTTAGCTTGTCCAATCAATTTTCTATCATTCAATTCTGGTAATCCATATACCCATTCACCAGAAGTATCAAATCTATAATCTGCTGATAAATCAATGATTTTTGAATGTGGGTTTTTAACTGAGTCAATGACATCTACAAATGGTTTACAAACACCATTTGGTAAAGCCATAACCCAAACATCAACTTCTCCATCTTCTTCCAATTTCTTAATATCTTCAGGTTGTAAATTTGAATAGATAATATTGTCTTTATTATATCCTTGTAATTTTTGACCTTCTAATTCTCTACTTGAAACATGACTAATTTCTAAATAAGGATGATTATCAATTAATTTAATCAAATTTTGTCCAGTATATCCTCTTGCACCAATTAAAGCAACCTTCTTGATATCTTTGCTGTTCCCTTCTTTTAATGGTGGATTTGGATTTGTAGAATATGCTCTTTTATGTAAACCTCTTTTTTGTTGATTTGAATTGAAAACTCCTGATTCGTTACCTGAACTTAATGAAGAACCAACTGAAGAAGTATCAAACTCTTTGATTAATTCACCGACTTCACTAGTATTTAAACCATACCAGAATAAAATTTGATTGTTTTTAGCAAATGAACCATCACTTTTTGAAAAATACCATGATAAGTTTGAATCATTTTCATTTACAATCCAAAACAATTTTTGATAATCTTTTTTGATAGAATTGAAAATATTGTCGGTAACATTGTTTAACCAACCAGTTTTTGATGATAAAAATTTATCCAATTTTGGAACTTGATTATCCTGTTCAATTACAATTGCTAAAACTTCTAAAGGTTCATCACCATAACTTTTGAAAGTTGCATTTTCTAAGACTTTCAAATATGAAGCAACTGATAATTTACCCAGTTTAATTTCTGGATCTCTAAGTAATGCACTTCTTAATAAATCTGGATTACCAAATTCTTTAAGAGAATTTCTATTGATCAATTTATAACCTCTTCTGATTAAAGTACCAGCACCTGAATCAGTGAATAATTCTTTTTGTAAATCATTAACATCGATAATAGCAACTGATGAAGATCTTGGTAAATGTTGCAATAAATCATGAATTTCTTTGATTTTCAATTTAGTACCATATTTGACCCAACTTTGTTTCATTAAATCATCAAATTCTTCATCCAAATTGATTGCAGATACTTTTTCATTTGTTTCACCATTTATAATACCACCTTTTTCATTTAAATAAACAATTTTCAATGGTTCAAATTCTCTGGCTAGTTCACCTGCTGCAACGTCTGCATTAACGTTCAATAATTGACCACTACTGGTTTCTGCCAATGAAGTTAAGATTGGTAAATATCCCGCACTTATAGCTGCTTCTATTGGTGATTTATTGACACTGGTAATTTTACCAACCAATTGATATTTATCTTTATCTAAATAGTTTGCTTGGAAAACACCACCAGTGATTGGTCTAGCTGGTACACCAATTTTTTCCAATGCTGTGACTAAAGTTAAATTTTGTTGAAGAAAACATTTTCTTACAACTTCCATAGTCTTTGGGTTTGTAATTCTGATACCATCGATATATTCGGGTTCAACCCCTTCATTTTCTAATAATTCATTAATTTGTGGACCTGTACCGTGTAAAACGATCGGGTATAAACCAACGTGATATAAGAAAGCTAAACATGAAGCCAACTCATTCAATTGTTGTGTAATAATAGCACCACCAACTTTAATAACCGCAAATTGTTGTTGGGAAACCGAAGTGAAATATTTCAAATATTGCTCTATTTCTCTCTTTGATCCAATATTATTCAATAATTGGATAACAGTTGATTTTGTTGAGTATGTTCTTGAAGTGATTAACCTTGAAGAAGTTGATAAAGGTACAACCACTTTTGGTTTAGTCAATCTTTTAACAAGATTAGATCTTCTAGCTACTTGTCTTAACATAGCTATGATAAATATGTTAAAATACTGATGAAAAGTAGGTTAAAAATGTGAAAAATTTTAACTTATCAGAAAATGAGTGAAAAAAAAAAAAAAAAAAATGTTGATAAATTCTCAAATGAGTAATCGAAAAAATTAAGCGCCCTCTCCTGTATATATGGTGTGGTTACAAATCAATTTTTTTAGCATTCAAGATGAGATTTATAAATCTTTGAGCATTTATTGATTAAATGTGATCAAAATTTTAATATTGGAATTAAATCTTTTGTATTGGACTATTTTTGTAGTGGTAATAGACACCTTCATATCTTATCTGATAACACCATGTTTTTTGTGACTCAAAATGATTCATGGTAGCTAAAATTATGATAAACTTTAATGGACCTTCAATTTAGGTTTAAATAATGTAATTATAAACGAAAGTTTGTTTCTCAATCAACTCATGCATAATATTTAACTGATTTATCAACAATTTCGACGAAAGTTATGTTTTGAAGATTTGACAAAAGGTAAAGTCGATATACAATTTAGAACAAATAACATGATATAATGTGTAGAGCATCATAACTTCAAATAATTGATTGTATTAAGCCTAAAAAACTATAAAATTTGCTAAACTAGAAAAAGACTTAATTGTTGTTCAAATCATTTATTCTTTTGATTTGATACAAGCGGTGTATTTACCAGCTTCGAAATCTTTGTAGAATTGACGAGCGTAAGCTGGGTCAGATTCAACTTTGGTGAAATCAACACCACATTCAGTCAATAAGTGGATTAATTCCAAACCATTAGCTAAATCACTAGCGACAGATTGTTCTGGAGCAGTTGGGTTACCAGCAGCAGCAACTTGAGTTGATAAAGCGAATAAAGTAAAAGCGAAAATGTTTGAGAATTGCATTGTAAAAATTGAGTGATTTGACTGATGAACTAAAAATGAAAATGACTGGGATTTTGCTGCAATTTATAGTTATGTCGAACAGTCTTGGATTAAAAAAGTTGTGCCTTAGGTATTGTTTTTGAAAGTTGATAGCTGAAGTTTCAGGGTTCAAAATTTGAAACTTAAAATTAGAAGTAAGTTAGAAGTCTTTACTCCTATTTAACAAAACAGATAAAGTTAAGAATAAAATTTGGAGTAAAGTTTTGATAAAATCTGACTCAAAAATTTTGTTGGTGTTCTTACCATATGAATAAGATAGTGAATGCTCTTGCTCTAGCGACTTTGGTCTTTCAATTCATAGCATTTGTAGCAATCCAAATTCACAACGAATATTGACTAAAGTTGAGTGTTCAACGTTTAGAGGCGAAGTCATGGTTATGATGAATCAGCAGTACAGTGTTTATTTCTTAATTTGGTATGGTTAAACAATCAACTTACCAGCAGTAGTTATTCGACTACAAGAAAAGACTTTGAGTTATGAGATATTTTCGACAATGAAATACAAAAGTTAATGTCAGAAAAAAGTACTATTTTTAGTATACCCCACATATAAATTGACAGAGTCTCAATACAATAGAAAAGCTATTTTTAAATCTTTATTTAGATGGGCCTCATACTAAAAATTTACTAACTTTGAGGCTTTTTATATAAGGTTTACGTGTAGAAGGAACTGGTTGCAAAATGTTTTGTTTTCATTGTCTTAAAAGTGAAAATGCAATACACATGTTATCAAAATTTTTTATTTTGAATTATTGGCTGTTTTCAAAGTATTAACAAAATAAAACAAATTCTTGATTGTTTTCGATTTCTAAAGTACTTTGAAGTTTGTTAATCCAAATTTTATGATCATATATGTTTTCAGAAAAATTAAGATGAAAATTCTTTTACATTATAATTAAATGAAATGCCGGTTTGAAATATTATATAAATATTGATCTTGATTTATTGAATGATGCTTATTTAATATTATCAGCGTAAAACAATCATTATAGTTTTAGAATCAATTCAATACAAGGAAAATTAAATATTCAAGCTTATAACTATTTAAATACAAAAAATTCTTGACAAATTCAATACAACTACGCCCTATTATAAGAGTTAAATTATTGGTACTTTAATATAACTAATTGAAAAATAGGGTATTGCCATATTGAATAAATAGAAGAGTCCGTGATCAAGTATCTTATACAAATAGAGATTTATGTCTAATTTAATAAATAACGATTTATAATATCAAATCTGCCACCAAAAAACTCTGCTATTAGAAGCAGTCGAACCACAATTAGTTCTGCTCAGGCTTCACAAATTCAACATTATTAATCCATTATAACGAGTTTGTTTCTATAATTTTATTTGTATTACTCAAAAGCATGTTCAAGATGTCCACAAATTGCGTAGTTAGAATGTTTCAAGAGAAATGATATGAATCCATATAAATCTAAACATAAGAAGATAATTTTAACTTATTATTGTCAAAATTTGAAAGCTGTTTGTTAAATTGATCGTTGACTTGTATACGAAAAAGTAAAGTTTTGCAGCCTTTTTTTACTCTATCTTTGGGTTTTGTATCTCTCAACAATCTAAAGAGAGCAAGCTCGCCGATATTGTAAGAAAGTTACACTGATTAATAATTGACCAAATGTACAGGCTAGTCCGGGCTATAAATAAATGACAAATAGTAATCTTACATTAGTTGCCATCCAAATCATCAATTATCATAAATAAAACTTGAGCAGTAGCACCCAAATGCTGTTAAAAATTAAACTGATCAAAAAAACATATAATATCGTTAAGAATTAATTTGATTTGAGCTTGATTTGAGCTTAGAAATTTTTAAAGGTTGTTTTTTGACTTTAAGAAGACGTAAAAACACTTTTTGAGTAATATAAAGGCATTGAATTAAATAGAAATAATCATATATATCAAAAACTGTTGATTTTGGACATGTGTGAAAAATTAACTAAGGATTTGACATGAAATTTTGAAAAAATTTTGACAAAGCTTCGCCGTACATAAGAAATCACAAAATTCTTAGTCAATAAATTCATGCATCCAAACTTCAATAGTAAAATAGTAAATTTAGCAGTTTAAAGCTACAAGGACAAACTACAAGTAAAACAATCAATAATAGAACTACATCTTCACTTGATTCATTGATTGCCTCAATAAAAAAGTGTGGAATTAAAAATCTATATAATGAAAACACAAAACACAAACCCATTTTACTAACTTGAAGTTAAATTAATGGCACTCAATGTAAACAACATAATCATAATTTAATAAGTATCCAACTTTGAATTGAATCATTTTTGTGTGCTATTTGTGGACATTAAACGCTTTATGTTTTAATATTGTATGTATTTGAAATATTTGATGATTGAATGCGTGAAAATAGTTTAGAAATAAATTAAATAAATAGAAATTAGAACAATATATGAGTAATATAATAATGACCAACCTTGTGGAAGTTTGAATGCAGTTTTGTTGAATTCTTGACAAAGAACTTGTGATACACAGAAACAAAAAAAAAAATTTGTTAACCCAAATTTAAGTACTCGCATCAAGTTAAGCACTGTTTTCTACTGAGAGATAATATGACTCCCATATAAAGAGAACAACAACTACAATCGAGATCTTAATTACTGCTTAGTATAACAAATTAAACAGTTTATGTTGGCTTTAGGCTATTTAAAACTAAGTTTAATCGTAAGCTTCCACCGAACCTGATTGATGTACAAGACCAATAACTAAATAGCAACCAATAAGTAAAACACTTATTTCGTTTACTATATTGTTCAATATTGAACCTATTGTAAAAGAATTTAATACACTCAGGAAAAAAGTAAATAGCAGAAAACTTATCTTGCACCCAACCATTTACATAGTGAATAAATTCATAAAGTTTTAAATTTAATAATGATTGACTATTTCTACTTTCAACAATCTTTTCTTAATGTAAGAGATGTACATTGTAACTTAAAGGGTTACAAACTGAAAACAATATTAAGATGACACTAAATTTCAATATCAATCAGTATATTAAGTCTAAAGAACTATAAAAATTCACAAAACAACAAACAGACTTAATTACCGTTCAAATCATTTATTCTTTTGATTCGATACAAGCGTTGTATTTACCAGCTTCAAAATCTTGGTAGAATTGACGAGCATAAGCTGGGTCAGATTCAACTTTGGTGAAATCAACACCACATTCGGATAATAAGTGAATCAATTCCAAACCGTTAGCCAAATCACTAGCGACAGCTTGATCTGGAGCAGTTGGGTTACCAGCAGCAGCAACTTGAGTTGATAAAGCGAATAAAGTAAAAGCGAAAATGTTTGAGAATTGCATTGTAAAAATTGGTTGATTTAATTAATGAATCAAAAAAACCATTGGAAATTTGCAACAATTTATAGTTGAACGGATTTGAAATATTTGCGCCTAAGGATGATCAAACAAGTTTACAACATAATAGCTATTGTTCTTTAATAATGAAGTATCA
The DNA here is from genome assembly GCA_030555925.1 of Insectozyma xiaguanensis. Classification (NCBI taxonomy): domain Eukaryota; kingdom Fungi; phylum Ascomycota; class Pichiomycetes; order Serinales; family Debaryomycetaceae; genus Insectozyma; species Insectozyma xiaguanensis. The sequence goes on along the minus strand of JANIVQ010000015.1, from coordinate 191,835 downwards.
GGGTTCAAAACTTACAATTATAGACAGGTTGAAAATACTTTTTTTGTTCAGCAAATGCAGTATCTACAAAACCATTGTTATCAATTGTTGACATTTTCTAAAGAATATGGCTTGTAAATTTTCTATTTTATAGATTTAAATAATAGCATAATAGGTTTATGGTTAGTAAATATTTAACTAAAACTCTAATCAAGTGATTCATATGTGAACATTATTTGAACACATGGTCAAAATTAATCAAAAAGTGTTCCCTGATATGGTATGATAACATTCATTTGTATCACCTGGAATTATTTAATCGTGTAAAATGATTTTGACATGAGTTATGAGATTTTTTCAACAATGGATGCAAAAAAGTTATTGTCCGAAAAAATTACCATTAATAGTATACCCCACATTAAAACGCCCATTTGAAAAGAGTACTTATTGTTCTGTAACCAATTTCTTGTAAAAACCATTACTTAATGCCAAATGGTGTCATGGTTTCATTTCTTCAAACAAATAATCTCAAATTTGCACTCAAAGTTGATAACAATATAAATTTCTAATTCTTTATTTTTAGAATTCAACATTAAACTTCAGGATAATAAAGTATAAGGCGATATACATAACTTTAAAGTCTAAAAGTTTGTTTGAAAGTTGCAAAATTACTTTTCATCAAGTACAAATTTGTTAAATCATGTTTAAACTTTAGGAACTAATTGGAATCATAACCTATAATTGAAAATAATACCAAACTGTAACTGCAATTCTTCTGATAAATTAATTTATTATTAATTCATTATTAATCCCTTTTAGTGTTGAGGAAAAAGAAAATAAGTTAGAATAGCAGTAAGTGATACTTCATATTTCCAAAATATTTATTTTTATAATTAAATTTCATTTTCTAACCCACTCTAAGGATTTTGTTAATCAAGCTCACTTTCTTGAATTTAATCTAAATAACATATCCTAAAAATAAATGAATAATTCAGAAAATAGAACAATATAGAAGAAATTAATCAATAATAGCTTGATTTGTATTAATTGAATGCTTCCAGTTGAATTTCTTTTTGCATCCAGATTTATGAACGTGATTCAACACTTGAATAAGTCTATTGATTAACTCATTTCAAAAATTTATTAACAGGTAAAACTTTGAGGATGGATATCTATACGTTCTTTAGTTTTAAATTGCTGAACCTACTGGCACAATTAACTATGGTGTTTAAAAATGTCTTGAATTTGAATATCGTAGAAAGATCGTAGAGAGATTATAAAGAAGGAATTGAATTTTAATAATGTAGTCTCTCCATACACTAAGACTTTAGATCCTGTTATATTTGAATTAAAACGCTTTATATGTTTGAATCACTCGAATAATGCCAACAATGTATAAAAATTTAGTTTAAATCATTATACGTATATTTCAAAGCTAGAAGCCCTTCATCATAATTCTCATATCTTACTACCATTCTACACCTCGGTATATACATCAACAACTTCTTCTACTATTCTTATAATTCATACTGGCATGACCAAGGTTAATGAAAGACCGATGTCTATATTCCATAATACCGTTTGTATCGCAATTATATCCGATCACATCCCCCACAAAAAAAAAATCTCCGACTGAAATTCCGAATTCGACCCCGAACGAATGATATAAAAAGGTATTGAAAAGATTTTATTCATCAATTAACAATGTCAACGTTTTCCAAATCTAATTTTAAGTCATTGAATTATAATTCATTTCGTCCTCATTATCCACCATCATTTTATAAGATTCTAACCAATTATGTAAATAAAAATGGATCAAATTTACCAATTGAAAAGGCAATTGATTTAGGTTGTGGGACTGGTGTTGCAACGTATCCACTATTAAACTTTGTCAACCAAGTGATAGGATTAGATTTATCATCTACAATGATAGATACTGCCAATTCATTAAAGATTGATAAATTAAAACAATTGGAAATCAATGATATTAATAGAATAAATTTCAAAGTTGGTTCAGTTGAAAATTTCATCAATTCTCAAGATAATGATATACAAGAATCAAGTATTGATTTGATAATAGCTGCACAATGTATACATTGGTTCCAAGATTATGAAACTTTATTTAAAAATTCAAGTAAATTATTGAAATCAGGTGGTACATTTGCATATTTTTATTATATTGATCCAATAATTGTGAAATTTACAGGTCCAGGCAAAACTGATATAGATACTATACAAGAAGCATATAAAGTTTATGATAAATATGTATATGGTTCAGAATATATAGGACCATATTGGGAACAACCAGGTAGAAATATACTTAAAGAATTTTGTGTTGACACGAATAATCATATACCAGAAACACTATATAAAGATATAATGATTGAAACTTTCAAACCGAATAAAACTCATCCATATCCAAATGATGATAAAGATTTGAATATGACAAAGAAGAATTTAAGTATATCTGATTATATAAATTATATTTCAACTTATAGTGGGTTTCATAATTACAAAGAAACGACAAAGAATGAAGATTTATTAACTAAAGAATTCTTAACTGAACTTCTTGAAGTAACAGGTTGGGATTTAAACCAAACCAAGATAGATTTAGTTTGGAATACTGGTTATACATTTATGACAAAGAAGTAAACAATCAATTTTCAACAATAAATATTTGCGACAAAAAAATATATATTTTACAACCTTGTAAATATGATTCTAATACTACCCAGGGTTATACTACGAGTGTTTCTATTCTCATTTGGTATATGGGTCTTTTTAACTACTGCAATTCCACAAATATCAATTAGATATAATAATGCTGAAATTAAAAGTAATAACTTTAATAATTCGTATTATCCAGCAAGTTCAATCACAACACCAAAAGCATTACCAATACATGATTCAAATGTAATTTTCATAATTGGACATCCTGATGATGAAGTGATGTTTTTTGCACCATCATTGATTGAATTGTCAAAGCCAAAATATAATAATAATATCAAATTGATTTGTTTTAGTAAAGGTGATGACTTGGGAGAAACTTGGGGAAATATAAGATCAAAAGAATTATACAAGAGTGGACAAATCTTGGGGGTTGATAAATCTGATATAATAATCTTAGATGGATTCAAAGATGGTATGGGTCAAAATTGGTCAACAAGTGATATCAACAATAGTTTAAATAAAAACATTAAAAATTTTGATAATTTGGTACTTATTACATTTGACGATCAAGGTGTTTCAAAACATCCAAATCATATATCATTATATCACGGTACAAAATCATTTGTCACTAATTCTAATTACAAGATGGAATTTTACGTTTTGAAAAGTTTGAATTTTTGGGAGAAATATAGCTTTACGTTATTTTCAAATATTGAAATCTTTTTCGATATTGCATCAAATTTGATTCAAAAATTTATATCTATAAATATTAATATTAGCTTTTTCAATAAAGCAAATACAGGGGATTATATAAAAATATATTCCGATTTAAATATGTTGAGTTTGAGTTATGCAGCAATGGCATATGGTCATTTCAGTCAAATGGTTTGGTTTAGATACGGTTGGTTGTTGTTAAGTAGATACCTTACATTCAATCATTTAATAGATGAATCTATATAATTTTTTATATATTTTTAAATCCAAATTGTTTTTGACACCAATTTGAACCATGTTCGAAATAATCTTTTTTTGATATTGTTAAATCTTTAATCACATCTTCATTTGATAAATTTATACCTCCATACCAACTCATTTCATCTCTAGGTATTGATTGATAAGTATCAAACACTCGAACTTTCCAATTCAGTGGGAACTCTTTTGTTATTTCATCCGATAATCTAGTTTTGAAATTAGCAATGTTTGTTGTACCACCAACTAGACAAATGTTAGCCAGTAATAAAGGTCTAGTAATCTCAGGACATGCATATATACTTTCTTTTATTAAATCAGTTAAATTTTTGAATGGAGCTGATTGTATTAATTGATTTGATGATGTAGTTAAATTATTATCAAATAATATTTCTGGATGATAAAATGTTTCACAGGTTATAAATCTTTCATCATTCAATTTTAAAATTTGTGCATCTGATGATATTGGTTCATCTGTTTTAACAAATCCTGTAGTTGTGATTTTAAAATCAGGTAGAACAAACTCACATCCATTTTTCAATTTATCTTTTAATGCTTGATTGAAATCAGTTGCCATAAAACATGTAGATTCTTTGATTGTATTTATTAGAATTGGATCATCAGATATATCATAATGTCTAAAACTGATAAATTCTTTCATTAAGTTATTCAAGACTTTACCACCAATTGGTAATTTTTTCACACCTGGCCAATAAACATTTTGGTAAATCATTGGTATAATCCAAGTGAAATTATGACCTGAATCAATGATTAAATTAAAATCAAAATTGATGATGGATGAATCAAAAGTAAATGGTACTAATGATCCTGGGACACATCTATAATATTCATCAAACCCATATTTTTCAAATACTATTTGATCTGTATTTATAGATAATTGAGGTAGTTGAAATGGAGTTTCTGTTAAAATCAAATTGGTATTTGAAGGATCAATCTCCTTGTCTGTATTATTTATCAAATCAAATGTATAATCCCATATTGGCTTCTCTGTTTCCCATGAAGTTAAATGACCTTGTTCAAATGGTGATTTAAATTGTATTTGAGAATAATTATTAGTATGTTTTCTAAATTGATCTCCAATATGAAGTAAACTATCTTTAGTTTTAGATATGAAGTTTGGTACTCTCACAGGCACCGACTCATCGCCTGTATTAAACCCTGCTTTCACGTTATATGAACCATTATCAATAATCAAATGTTGTTTAGACATTGAAATAATTTAAATTTTTCAACCAAAAAAAATTAATCACACCTAAAACCGAACCCCATCACTTGATCTACGTCAACTATAACAAATTAAATTCAAACCCCTTGTGATTGTTAAATTTGATAATAGATCGGTTACGCGATTGCTACTGAAAAGTGAAACCGATGGAATATAAATCACCCAAGAAATTTGGTTAAAACTGTGGTTCCATTAAATTTTCGGATTAATGCGATAGGTATGGTGGTTTAAAATTATAAAACAGTGGATCGATGTCAGTTGCAATTTACGCCAGAAAACAAACAATCTTCTCCCCCAGAAATTATAACACAAAAAAAAAAAAAATAGCTTGATTTTATTATATAAATTTTTAACATTTCATAATTAAAAGAATTTTCCAAATTACATAAACCCTGTTTAATTATTCAGTTACATAGTTTGTTTGTTATACAAGATTAAGTTTGTTTGTTTGTTTTCAAGATGGCTTTGTTCAAAAAGTTTAATAATCAATCAAATTTAAAAAAATTATCGCCTACAATCTCAGCTCAATCTAGTGCTAAATTAACTCCAGTAAATAGTGCAGCTTCTGCAAAACTGTTGAAATCATCACCCAAGAGTAGTCATAAATACTCACTTGCAATAACATTGGAATCTCCTCCTATAATTCTATATGGAAATCCAAAAGATAGTACTGGGTCTATAATATCAGGGATATTAACTTTAACAGCATTAGAATGTGTTAATTTAACAAATGTCACTTTATCCTTGGTACAAACAATGAAATATACAAAACCATTTGTTGTACCAAACTCATCTTCATTAGCTAATTGTAAAGATTGTACAACTAAAGTTTGTGAATTGGCAAGATGGGATGTTTTAACTTCAAATGTTCCATTTCAACCTGGATCTCATGAATATCCATTCAGTCATTTAATCCCTGGTGATTTACCAGCTACTTCAAAATTAGGTTCATTTAATTCACAATCATTTATAAAATATGAATTGAAAGTGACTTCAAAAGGTGATGAAAATAAATTATTAATACTACCTTTGAATATATCAAGATCAATATTAAGAGGTCCTGATAGAAATTCATTACGTGTATTCCCACCTACCGAAGTTACAGCTAGTGCTGTATTACCAAATGTCATATATCCAAAATCTGTATTTCCCATTGAATTAAAATTAGATAATATGGTAAGTCATTCAAGAAGATGGAGAATGAGAAAATTATCATGGAGAATTGAAGAAAATATTAAAATTAGAGCTAATAGTTGTGATAAACATTCATCAAAATTACAATCAATAGAAAAGAGTTATGAGAAATTGACACAAAAGGGAAGTTCATCGAAAACTTCTAATTTACATCATAGTACAATTCAAACAAATGCAGGGTTATTATATAATCCATCCATGCAACAAGATATACAACAACCAATACGAAATACTCAAGAAAATGTTGAAACTGTTATTGATGATGGTCAACATGATATAGAAGAAACTATACGAAGTGGACCAAGAAATGCAGCACAAAATTTCATCGAAGATTTCATTTCTCCAAGTAGAACAAATTCAGATATAGCACCTGTAACATCACAACAATCCAACCATCAAGAAATAAATGATGAAAAACATTTATATTTAGAGGAAACAAGAACTATAAGTTATGGAGATATCAAAAATGGTTGGAAATCTGATTTTTCAGGTAAAGGTAAAATTGAATTAGTTGCAAACATATCTGCAACTGGATTCAATACGGGCTCAAGATTTCACATTACAAAATTAACAACAGAAGATCAACAACCACTTGAGACAATAGGTAACAATGAAGCTAATATTTCTTGTGATATAGATGATCCTACATTGGGTGTATTTGTAACTCATACATTAATTGCAGAAATTGTAGTTGCCGAAGAGATTGTTCATAATGTTGATATAAAGAAGAAAAATCATACTAATGGATTAACTCCAGTCAATTCAAATCAAGATAATAATAAAAATCAATCAACATCAATGGGTGTCCCCACTGGTGCTGCCAGAGTGTTGAGAATGCAATTCAAGTTGCCAGTTACAGAAAGATCAGGCTTAGGAATTGCATGGGATGATGAAGTACCACCAACATATGAAGATGTTAAAACTTTGAGTCCACCAAATTATCTAGACAAATCAGCTACACCAACACCTAGTTTAACACCTTTTTTATTATATGGTAGAGGTGATACCCCAATAGTTGGTAATTTTGGTAATCTAAATATAGATATAGAAGATATTTCAATATAGAATATAGAAATAAATTTAATAAATGTGTTCAGACTGTCACAGTTTTCTGTTTAAACTTTTTGTAAGGTTAAAATATTTTGCTAATTTTTTGAAAAAATATTGTAAATTTAAAATCAGAGTGAAATACATACTAAACAATCAAAAATTTTTACAATTACCAATTAAATAAGACATCAAGTACAGCTGCAATAGATACACCTTTGTTATGTTGAGCTAAATTAGAATACAGCATCTATTAATATAAATAGAGGTCAAGCAATTATAATGCAATTTCCAAGATAAAGGATAAGATATCTTTACTCAATAAACGAGTTGGAGCAATGACGTAAAGTTTAAATTATCAAATTACTTATCAATTTTATATTGTTGGATACTAATTCCATAAATATAGTCTTAGTAATGGGCTGAGCAATTCCTAATGAACCAGCATTTTGAATCACGCCTGTAAAAAATAGCTCATATATACTCACGGTATTTAAAATTTCTAGTTAAATGACGCGTAGAAACGTATTACATAATGCATTTTTAATCTTTGCATCATAGATTATCTTCCATTTAATAATACTGTCACTAATATTTTTTTTGTGTTTGGTTCCATACTTGGTTTTTGCAGCCAGCTGGAAAAAAAAAAAAATAATTTTTGTGTCAAACTTGCACCAAACATGAAATTATTTTCTAGAAATGGAATGAATCTGTATGGAACTAGTATATCAACCAGCCCAAACGGTATGTAGATCTTTCAACAATCTTTAATAAAATTAAATAAGAATAAGTATTTATAAGAAATGTATATACTTGACAAAATCAATTGATACCCAAATTTTTTGTTTAATTTTTCGTCAAACCCCAACTGTTTAGTCATTCTTTCAATTCCAACTGTTTAGTCAATCTTTTAATAATTTACCTTAGTCATTCCTTTTAGTATATATCATGAGAATCTCAACTTTGTTCACCAGTTTGATATCTGTTCCTTTGATATTTGCAATTTCAACTCCAAAACGTGATGATAGTGATGATGATGTTGTCGTTGTTAAAGTGAAAACAACAGTTGATGATGTTCAAACTAATTATCATACTGTCAATGCTCCAACGTCAACTTTTACAAATTTGATTATAAATACAAGTACAAAAACAGTTACTTCATATACTGCAACAGTTACATCAACAGTATTTGGAGTCCCACATACGTATACTACAGTTGCAACCACTCCGGTTTCAGCTGCTGATGTTATACCAAATAGTGAGAATGAAGTTACATCACCAGCGACAACTGAACAAGAACAAGAAACTTCATCTACTGAACCAGAACAAGTACAACAAACAACTATAAATTCTCAAACTTCATCACAAAATGTAGATGTACAATCAACAAGTCAAACACAAGATTCATCACCTACTTCTACATCAAGTACACAATCACCAGTTGCAAAACCGGCAACAACTGCAAATTCACCAGTTGCTACATCTGCTCCAACTACAAGTTCAAGTTCAACCACAACTACATCTTCTTCATCACTGGTACCTACCACTTCAACAGAAGTCACTGAAACTTCAACAGATGACGGTCCAACACTCACAGAAGGTCAATCTATTCCAAGTTCCACTGATTCATGGATAATAGAAAACGTTACTACTGTTACATCAGGAAGTGTATGTTATGTTGATTACGATTACTATTATGCAACTGAAACTGAAGCTGATGAAACTACAACTTTAACATCAACTATTTACACTACAATTACAAGTGCTTAAAGTTGAAAACCGATATATACTTTTCTTTTAATTCTAGCTTTTAATGTATACCATACCTTTTACTAATTTACAATCAGTCGAATCCCTAAAACCTCTATTACGTTATCAATTCAAATCCGTAACTTAAACCTTTATTGATTAATCTTCTTTATTAAATTTAGTTCATATAGTTAGGGCTATACCCTAAATGCTTACCTGCAGTCCTGTAATAATTTTTTTTTACTAACAATTTTTTTCACATAGTTAAGGTTGTTAACTATGACGCACAGTATGCGCACTAACCAATACTAACAAAAGAGAAAATTGAAAATTCCTTTTTTTAAACTTAAACATTTGAAGACATAGACACAATGGGTATGTTAAACAACCATATTATATTGAAAAGATGATACAAGAATAGACTCAGACATAGAGAGAGAAGAGTATAATGTTATTACAAAGAAGACACCAGTTTGATATTGATAATATAAACAAGACTGACAAGAAATACAAGTTATACAAATTTTCAAATGACAAGGATGAAATTTCAACAACAATGTACAATCAAATAGACGTATCATTTCAAATATCCCGACAATTAATACTAACAGTTATCATATAGTTAACGTTCCAAAAACTAGAAAAACCTACTGTAAAGGTAAAGAATGTAGAAAACATACTCAACATAAAGTTACCCAATACAAAGCTGGTAAAGCTTCATTATTTGCTCAAGGTAAAAGAAGATATGACAGAAAACAATCTGGTTTCGGTGGTCAAACCAAACCAGTTTTCCACAAGAAAGCTAAAACCACAAAAAAAGTTGTTTTAAGATTGGAATGTGTTGTTTGTAAAACCAAAGCTCAATTAGCATTGAAAAGATGTAAACATTTCGAATTGGGTGGTGATAAAAAACAAAAAGGTCAAGCTTTACAATTTTAATAGTGTTTTATTATTATTATTATCATTAACTAATTTAATATATAAAATCATTGAGTAAAAACTATTGTTAACCAAGTTTCATTTTCTATCAAATTGGGTAGAAGTTAGTTAATCATCATCTCTAAATTTAATTGTTGGCGTATTTATTATTTCAGACGAGATCAAAAATCAAAACAATAATAATTTTATAAATTAATTAATTAATGAATTTCGATCAACTAACTGACGAACAGAAACAGCAGCTATATTTACAACATTTACAACAGCAGCAGCAACAGCAGCAACAGCTACAACAACAGCAACAACAGTCACAGATTCAACAGCATCATCAGGATCATGATTTGAGTTATATGGATGAAGACACGGTTTATCCAATAGATCAAGAATCTTCGTCACCAATTAGACAACAACCAACAATGTTGAGTCAACCATTGATGACATCCCCAAAGTTCAATAACTATGAGGATCATGCCAATAATCAATTTACATCGATGGATTCAATGAATTTCCAACCTCCAAGTAGTAATTTTACTCAATTAAATAATGATTCAAATAGTAATTTATCAGGTAATAATTCAATAAGTAATGAATTCAAATTTAATGATTATGGTAACAACTTGAATACCCCACCACCGCAACAACAACAACAAACTACATTTCAAACCCCACCACCATCGTCATCTGTTATTGAAACCAATGTTAAACAATTTTATAGAAATCCTCAAGCATTAACTAAATTAACAAGAGATAGAGCTTCAGCTGCCAAAATTAAAATGGAAGCATATTATACAGATTCAGTTCATTTGGCAGTTGAAAGAAATCAACGTAGAATAGATTTAGAATATAAATTACAAAATGAACAAAAAAATTCATCAGATGAAAGAAAGAATCGTCAATTACAAAATTTAGGTAAAAAGGAGTCACAATTTCTTAGATTAAGAAGGACTAAGTTAGTACTTGAAGATTTTGCAACGGTTAAAGTTATTGGTAAAGGTGCTTTTGGTGAAGTTAGGTTAGTACAAAAGAAAGATAATGGGAATATATATGCGATGAAAACATTACTTAAATCAGAAATGTTTAAAAAAGAACAATTAGCACATGTTAAAGCAGAAAGAGATGTCTTGGTTGGATCTGATTCACCATGGGTTGTTTCATTATATTATTCATTTCAAGATTCACAATATTTATATTTAATTATGGAATTTTTACCTGGTGGAGATTTAATGACAATGTTAATTAGATGGCAAATTTTTACAGAAGATATTACAAGATTTTATATTGCAGAAATTGTATTGGCAATTGAAGCAATTCATAAATTAGGTTTTATTCATAGAGATATTAAACCAGATAATATTTTAATTGATGAAAGAGGACATGTTAAACTAAGTGATTTTGGTTTAAGTACAGGTTTTCATAAAACTCATGATTCAAATTATTATAAAAAATTATTAGAAAAAGAAAGTCCATCATCATATTTACAACCTAATCAATTGACACCAAATGGACCAGGAGGTAGGAATTCAATGATTAATGCTGTTGATTCAATACATTTAACAATGTCAAATAGACAACAAATGCAAACATGGAGAAAACTGAGAAGATTGATGGCATATTCAACTGTTGGTACACCAGATTATATTGCACCTGAAATTTTCATTCATCAAGGTTATGGACAAGAATGTGATTGGTGGTCATTAGGAGCTATTATGTTTGAATGTTTAGTTGGATGGCCACCATTTTGTGCAAATACACCACATGAAACATATAGAAAGATTATTAATTGGCCAGAAACTTTACAAATTCCAGAAGATGTACATTTATCACCAGAAGCAGAAGATGTAATTAAAAGATTGATGTGTTCTGCTGAAGATAGATTGGGAAGATATGGTGGTGCAGATGAAATTAAACAACATCCATTTTTCAGAGGTGTTGATTGGAATACAATTAGAAAAGTAGATGCACCATTTATACCAAAATTAGATTCAATAACTGATACAAGATTTTTCCCAACTGATGAATTAGAAAATGTACCAGAAAACCCAGCATTTATTAAAGCAATGGAATTAAGAGATCAAGAAATGAAGAATAATGCAAATAGTACAACTAATGAATTACCATTTATAGGTTATACATATTCAAGATTTGATTATTTAACAAGAAAAGGAGCATTATAAAATGATAACAACAATACAATCAATAAAAATATATAAATAAATACCCTAACCACTGGTCATCCGTTTCTCTTCAACTCTAGAATAGTTATAGATAAATGTAAAATGATAAATCAGATCATATCAACATAAGAAATTAAATTAAAAAAATACAGAATGCGGCTGTAATGTATAGTAACTCTTCGAATCTATCTGTCTATCCTTTGGGAATGAAAATCATAAATGTTACATTTTACCATTTGACAAAATTAGGTGAAAAAAAAAAATTACAAAACCGGATATATAAAAATATTAAAATTTAAAATCCGAAATTTTTCGGATGAAAATTTAGTTATTCCCGCCAAGTAAAAACCATATATATTAGTAATTAAGTTGTTAATAGCAATGGTAATGATCAACAATAACAAGAAAAAGAACATCGACGGATGAATCTAAAAACTTAGCCTTGTTTCATTCAAGATAGGGAAGAGGTAATTTAATATATCTTAAATAGGTAACGCAATAAAATTACATAAGTAAATGGTGTGTTGCAACGGGCTAGCATGGGTTTTTAGGGGGTTTATTGTTGTTTGTTAAAGCGGTAATTACTATTCTACTTTCGGCTGGATGAATCGGTATTTAAATTGGAAATTTATTTATAATTTTATATTTTAAGACAATATGCAGCTTAATACTCAATGTGGACTGATGATGATGATGATGATGATAATAATTACAATAACAATGGTTTGATGGTTTGATGATAAGGAGTGGGAAAAATAGAGTGATAGTTGACAACAAATTCAACTCAAACTCACTTAAATATCGGTTGTCAAGTTGAAATCTGTTGCAAATTAAACGATAACCGGACAAGAAGGGAAATGAAATTACAAAATGGATCAAGTGGCTAAAGATATTTTAGCTATTACTCAATATATATGATGATATGCAGGTCGCAACAATATTAGATATTAAACCTTAAACAATAATAACAATTTTTCAACCGTTAGCTTCCTTTGCTGATAATACTTCAAAAATTGTTAAACATTGTATAATAATAATCTCAAACATACCTGAACTTACATATCATCATCATAGATGGTTAGTTAGGTAGTTTGTTAAATGTTAAAAATGAAATTGATATAACTAATTCAATTTAAACTCACTCTATACAATTGGTCGTTGTTGTAATTGTTTCCAATCAAACTTTTTCTTGTCGCTAGTTTATCTTCTTTTACTAGTTATAGCTACTAAAATACTACTACAAATTAGGGTTCTACATCGACTTCTACTCCATTTAATCGTGGTATAGTCAACTATTCATTCAATTACATTGAAATGTTAGCTTATTCTTTGTAAATTATACAAGTTAACAATTGATGTAATTTTTTATTTTTGACAGATCTTTTTTTTTTTTTTTTTTTTTTAATTTTTAATCATTCAATTTTTATTTTTTTTTTTTTTATTTTTGCTTCCGAGATAATCTGTATAATGTAATAATAATACAGAGAGAGAATGAGGAAAGGTGTTTACTAATTAAATATACTAATTGAGTATTGTTATTAATTAATATTCAATTTATATATAAGTCATTTTATACTTCTCTACTCCCTTCTTTTTTTTTTTCTTTTCCTTCTTTCCTTATTTCCTTCTTCTTTTACAACCAACTTTATTTTACCACTATTTTACAAGAAGGGAGAGCTCAATTCTACATTCAACATTCAATAATTTATATTTATAAACTACTAATACAACCTAATACAAACCTAATTGATACCTTTTTGCATTTTTGAAAATTATGAAATTTACAACATCACTACTACTATTATCTTCACTCATTTCTTTATCCATTGGTATGAATATGGATATGGATATGCACAACCATGGTAATAATGATGATGATACCCTTGAATCAACTACTATAGCCCATTCTTTAGCTTCTACTGAAACCCCTGTACCTCATGTCATGAAACATCAGCATGGTGTTCCAATTTTAAAAACTCATTTAGAACCAATTGAATTAGAATTTTGGAATAATTATAATACAACCACTTATTTTAATATTGAATCAAAATCAAAATCTTCATTATATCTACACATACTTTTTGGTTTGTTTTCAATTATAATTTTATACCCATTTACATTAATTTTCAATAATTTAAAATATAAAAAATGTTATTTAATATCATTATTAGTTCATACTGGTTGTATATGTTTTTCAATTTTAAATTATTCAATTTTCATAAACTCAATTCCAAATGCATACCCAGGAAATGCTTATAATAAAATGATTATAATCTTATTTATATCAACATTATTACAATTGATTGTTTATTTTGCTAAAAATTTGAATTTTTCATCATCAAATAATGATTATTTTAGCTTATCTTCATCATTGACACCATCTTCATCAACTAGTCCTTCAACTGAATCATCAGATATTGAATCTGAACATGAAAAACCATTTATAACAAGTACAACAAGTACAACAAGTGAAAAATTACAAAAATTTAAACAATTTGTATTATTAAGTAAAGTACAAAATATTTGCTCAATTTTATTTAATTTATTAAATTGGGGTCATTTTTTTTACTTTTTAGTTTTAATACCAACTGGTGTTGCCACATTTTGCATATATGGTAAAGGTTCAACTGTTTTCAATTTATTGGCTCATTTTATTAAAGGTGGTGTATTTTTTTCTTATGGTATATTATCATTGGCAAGATATTCAGGTGCTTTGCAAAATAAAGGTTGGTCTTGGAATCATAAATTTATTACAACAAATGATTTACAATCAAATTGGTTTAAATTTCAAAATAAAGGTTTATGGACAATGGAAATGATTGAAAGTTCATTAATCTTGTTTTATGGTTCAACAAATATTTTCCTTGAACATTTAGCTGGTTCTGGTGGTGAATGGTCACCTAAAGATTTACAACATGTATCTATAGCTTTCATATTCATTGGATGTGGTTTATGTGGTGTTATAACCGAACTTAAATTAAACAATTGGAGATATGAACAAGCATTATCTAATTATACAAAAATGTCTTCAACTCAATCAAATGAACAACATGTAATTAAAGCATCTCCAGGTTTTAGTCCAAATCCTTTCCCAATATTGACTATATATTGGACAGGTATATTAATGTCAAAGCATCAACAAGCATCGGAATTGTCAACTGAAATTCATATCCAATGGGGTAATTTATTCATTCTTGGTTGTTGCTTTAGATTCTTAACTTATTTATTAATGTTGTTGAATCAAAATAAATCAAAAGATTTGTCTACTCCAAGTAGACCAATTACAGAATTGATTGTATCATTTAGTTTAATTTGTGGTGGTTTAATCTTTATGGAATCAACTGATCCAGTCATTTTATCATTTGAATATCATGGTTTTACATCAATGTTTACACTAAATATCAGTTTAGGTTTAGTCACCTTGTTTATGTCATGGGAAATGAGCTTATTTGCTATAAAAGATTGGTTGAAAGAAAAATCAAATAATAATTTATCATCAACCATTCAAAACGTATGATAAATCATACAAAAATCTATTAATTGATCTAATTCGTTTTTTAATTCAATTTAATTTAATTTTTAATCTTAATCTTAATCTTAATTTATATAAAATTTTCATGAATATATGAATTGTTTGCGATTGAAATTTAAATTTGTAAGTTTTTCAGTAAAAAATTGATCAAAATATCGGTATTTTGGAGCAATCTCGAAAATGAAACTATTAAAGTACTAAAAGCACTGACTGACGCTAAAATCAATGCTCAAATACTGGTAAATTCAGGAATCTACGGGGTAATAGTGTTGTCCATATGGGCTAAACTTAAAAATCAACAAAATACAAGTATATTTGCTTTTATTTCATCATTAAAACTTCAAATTGTTGTCTAAAGGCATTTTTGTTATCAAGTATCATTGAATATACCTAAAAATGTTGGTTTTGAAACTGTTTGAAAAATTGACTAAAGATTGGGCGGAAATTTTTCAAAAAATCCGACATAGCTTCGCCGTACTCTGAAAATCACAAATTTCTTAGTCAGTAAATTCAAGCATCCAAACTTCAATAATAAAACAAGAATAAGCTGATTATAACTACAAGGAGAACTTACAAATAAAGTAATCAACGATATAAACTACATCTTGACTTGAATCATTAATTACTTCAACAAAAAATGTGGAATTAATATATATATGTGATGAAAACAAGAAATTTATTCTTTTAATCTTGAAAATAAATTATTGTAACCCATAAATGAATCTCATAATATATGCCAAGTTGTATTGAAGTATGCTTGGAGGATATTTGTGGCGGTAACTTGTTTCAAAATTTGATATTTTATAATTAAAAATATCTTGTGAATATTCCCATCAAAACAATCTAGAAATGAAATAGATAATTAAAAGTAGAAATAATGTAAGAAATGTATAATAATGACCCAACTTGATGAAGTTTGAATGCTTTTTTGTTGAATTTCTGAAAAAGAACTTGTGATACACAGAAACAAAAAATTGAATCAAACAATTTCAGTATTTGCTAGAGAGAAACGCTACCGAGTATCACCAGGTATTAGGAGATTCTGTTTTGAAGTTATACAAACGTTACAATTTTCAACCACATAATTGTTTAGTTTAATTAAAGGACCCTTTTTATTTGTTCAAGCTTGAAATGAATTTGAATGCTGGCATCTAGTAAATGGATTGGTGATTTGTTTAAAACAAATAAATTGTGTACTTGCTTTGAAACTTTTTAGTATATTGAGAAAAGCTGATGCATATCATGATTTATCGTTTAATGTCATAAACCAGCATATCAACAGCATACCAATCATTCACCATATCAATCATTCACCATATCAATGTTTCAGCATATTAATATTTCATCATATCAATATTTCAGCATATCAATGATTCAGCAAATCAAAAATTGCGACGTATCAAACTTTCCTAGCATATCAAAACTTGCAATTATTTTTTTGCAACCATTACAAAGAAAAAAGTATATATTTCTTGAAATTCCCACTTAAATTAATTTCTTCTTTCTATTACTTTTTTAAGTTTCTTTCTTAAACATTTCTTCAAATCTTTGAAGCTAGATTATACATGATATATCAATATGGTACTTTGCCCAAACCGATTAATCTCTATCAATGAGTTTACTAACAATCAATAAGATAGACATCAAGTTAGAATTATACAATACCATTCCAAGCAAATAACATTATGATTTACACCTAAATTCAAACTTGGTAAGAATCATTAGACTTAGCTATATTTGCTTGCTTTTATATGGCACTGCAGATTGGTAATTGATGAACCTTGTTGATTGAGTTTTGGATGATATATTACATAGCCAACAAGAGTTGGGGTAATAGGTATATTTAAATACGTTAAAGTTGTGTTATGTAATTATGTTGTTATTGAGTTTGATAATTGTTAAATGATATGGTTTGATTAATTATTGAAGGGATGAATTTGGTAAAATAAAGCTAAATCAAGAATAGTTTACAACACCAATTATGTTTGACAAAATTAAAATCATCCCAAAATACATCAGCTAAGTATTGAATAAGTTTATTAGGATTTCTTATAAGAATTAGAAATTAATATTTATACTTTTGGACAATTCAAAGAAGAACCATTAACTGCATCTTGTATAAATCGTTTTCAGAGGTCAAATTATCTTTATTATTATCAGCTGCAACATTTTGGATTTGAGCAATGTCTTTTTATATTAAATTCGAGCTGTACGGCATTCACAAGAATTATAAAATAGGATTATAGAACAAATGTGAGCTTCAAATGTTCAAAATTTGCATCAAGTTTATTATAAATAAACTAATATTGCTTGAATTAAAGATGAATTCCTAGATAATATCAAATGAAGATAATGATAAGCAAATACAATGACAACAATGATCAGTAAGGTAGTTGTGTGAAAAGCTTCTGGTTTTGAAATATAACTAATAAGCTGACCTTGTTGCTTTATTAAATACTTCATGGTTTTTCATTTTCATATATGGTAATTTCCTGACTAAATGTTTAAACCCACACATAACTTTGTGATGTAAAATAATTGTGTTTCAATTAGCAATTTTGTCAATAATAATTGACACTAATTGTGGATTGCATTACTCCTTGTAAAACATCATTTCAACGTCTTGATAGGTAAAGGTTAATGATTCATTTTCAACTTTCTCTTGTGGAGTATCATTAGATCTAGCTGCAACCAAATATGTTAGTGATTTAACGGGGACACAGGAGATAATAATAATTTGAAGTGCAAATTTAACTGAATCAATTGTGTGAACCACCAATTAAACGGTATAGGATGGTAATAGTAAATTTACTGAACGCGCTTCTGAAGAGTCAAACAGCGTGGTACAAGGAAAATCGGCTGGGGATTAGCAGAGACTGAAGAAAGAGTGATATATGTAGTGGTAAGGGTGATTGAGTTAATTTTAGGCAACTAATCCAATCGGTGTGTGAACAGCTCTTGTGGATAATAAACAATTGCCACTTAAATTTTCAAACTTATACGATATTATCGTAATCCTATAATTGGTGTAATTACAAAAAAACATGTTGTAGTCAAAGATTGAATGGCGGACTTATGAATGAATGCAGTACGATCATTCCATAAATCAATATCATTCATAGCTATAATATGTTTTTCTAGCTGAAACCTTTAATGGATCTGAACTTTTGATTACTTGCGTACGTGGTAATGACATAATGACTTCTTAATTTTGAAGGAACAAGTACAATATAGTTTTGATTTGTTGGAGATACCGAATCTTGATCATGATATGATTTTAGATGTTTGACATCTAATATTTTGGCAACATCAGTAATTTATTCAATATTAATTCTGTATTATGATTGTAGAAACCTTTGTTGATTAGGTTCGTTTTAAGAGTATTTGTAATGTTTTGAATATTTAAAGTTAGCATTAAAAGTTTCATTAATTTTGTAAATTAAAACTTCATTACTTCTTCCTAGAATTTACTACTCAATCAGTTTATACTATATTGTGATTCTGCCTTAGTTTGAGATTGTTACATTTTGTGTTTGATAGTACAGTGCTTATGCATTTTTCTGACAAAATTCTTGTTCATTCAATACTGACATAAAAAAAGCTTATTTTGAAACAACCATGCGTTTTAAATTCCATCAGAATGTAATCGAGATCAGTAAAATGTATTACTACTATGGTTTTAAACGAAATAAAGCTATGAACAAATCAAAAACACAAATCGTCAATAGGTTTGAAGAAAACTATACAAAAGGGAGTTTAAGAAACAATGTAAATCAAAATCCATTTAAAACGAGTGCATTTATTAAACAATTTAGAAAACTAGCTCACAATAAGGCTGAGTTATTCTAATACTTAAAACGTTTGTATTTTAACAAAGATAGAATAATTATTGGAACGTTTGATTCCAAACTATTGAAGTTAATAGTTTGATTCCAAGTTATTGTCAAATTTGACTTATCCGGGGAAATCTTATTTATTACAGACCCAAAAAAAGTATGGTTGCAAAACCTAACTTTTATAGTTTCCTTTGTGTTACAATCTTTCAAAGTCATTTTAGATTTATAGTTAAATGTGGGGTAGACTGGTTTGTAAATCTATTTAAAATTAGTTTTTGACGTACATGATAGTTTCCTAGCTAAATCACAATAGTTCTGTGTGAATAACTCTTAGTGGTAGAGTTTATAATTAAATTCGCTCCTCATTAATTTTAATTGCAAAGGTTTCATAACCATATTAGACATAAATTTTCTCCTCACATATGTCAATGTCAATGAGCTAAATTTTGAAAAATTGGATCAGACCAATTAAGTTTTCACTTGACAAGAGGTAAAAGTGATAGTCAATACAATGAGTACTAGCACGTTGTCCACAAATTGGTTTGCATAGACGTTGACCACCTACTAGTATAGAATCAAATTAACTTTCAGTAATAGAATTTTTAGAATTTAATTTTGAACCCTGACGTTTAATTATTTGAAACCAAACCATGTGTGATGGAAGACATTTTTATATCAAATTCATGACAAACTCAAGGTATAAATGACTGCAAACTCCTCAATATTTTTTTAAACATCAATTCATTAATCTACAATGCAATTTTCAAACATCTTTACTTTTGCTTTATTAGCTTTATCTGCTCAAGCTGCTGCTGTTGGTAACCCAACTGGTCCAAACCAAGCATTTCTTGATTTCCTTACCAATAGCTTCAAATTGATCCAATTGTTATCTGAATGTGGTGTTGATTTCTTAAAAGTTGAAACAGATGCTATTTACGCTCATCAATTCTACGCTGATTATGAAGCTGGTAAATATAACGCTTGTATCAAATCAAATGAATAATTGATTTTTTAGCTTTTCGTGGTTTTTATGAATTTTTATAGTTCTACAAACTAAATATATTTTTAAAACTTTGAATTATGTAAATTTGTATTTATATTTTAATAATATTGAAAATGTTGATTATCATCAAGTATACTTTCATCATTAGTCATTTCTAAAAATGGTACAAGACCTAAAGAACCATCAGTTACAAATTCATTTTCCAAATTTTGACGGTTGAGGTTTACTTTGAATGGATCGAAGTCGAATAAATTTTCCAAATAATCGGTATCTTTTATAAATTCATCATTTTGATTTTTATTGAAATTTGTATTGTCTTGAAATTCTTGATAATTAAAAACATCATCACTAGTTGAATCAAAATTGTGAAGTGAAGGTTGTACTTTTGTATAAATAGGTGACAGTTTCAATTTTGGTTCTCTTTCAACTGCTGTTTTCATTATTGGTTGTGATGATAACACTTTCTTTCTCATGTTTGGATTATTCATTGGTTTATCCAAATTGATTCCTAATATACTTAAGATTGTCAATTCTAATAATTTGATTGAATTTAATTTAATATTACCAGGAATTTCAAATGCTGAATCTTGACTAAGGTTTTTAATTGTAGATAATAACAATTGTTTCAGATTATTAAATAATGGACCTCCTTTTATATAATCTAATGTTCCTTTAGCAACCAACAATGCTAACAAAACAGTTTTTCTAGCCATATTCATTGGGATCGGTAGTATATTCGATGAAGTATTAGCCAAACATTTCATCACTTCCAATATCTGAATAGATGATTGTTGAATTAAACTTATACTTTGTACTATAGTTGATAAATCATCTTCTCTTTTCGAAAGTTGTTCCTTTTGTGATAACCCAACATTATGATTATTACCATATTTTGAAATGATAGGTAGATATATTAAAATCTTACCATGATAATATAAAAATATCAATACCAATTGTTGTTTGGTATATGTATCCAATACATTACCTTCAATAAAATTATTATTTGAGTCTTTCAAAGAAAGTCCATTTGTATCAATTTCGAATTTCAATTCTTGAGGTAATTCTCTTCTCCAACAATCCAACATTCGATCTTTATGTAATGCTTTTTTTTGTATATTCTCACCACCTTCAAATCTAGAATATATTGAATCTAATATATTTGCTAAAACTTTTGCATACAACATTACATTTAATGCCATTTTAGATACTTTCCCCACAATTGACAATTTGGTATTATTAACTATTAAAATATTGACATTATCATCATCATTATCATCATCATCTTTTCTTCCTGAGAATGGCATAGCACATTCAATCTCATAATCTTTTAATAACCTCGGTATACCCAAGTTTAATGATGAAAATACATCTAGACAATAAACACACCAAAATAATATACGACGTTCACCTTGCATGAAATTTTGTACTTCAATATCATTTTCACCATTACCACTGATTCCTAAAACTGCAGCTGGACACCTATGCAACCTTAGCTGTTGAGCCATACTTATAACTCTACCTCTTAGATCATAACAAGTTTGATTATCACCAATGACCAAACAATATTGTAATGCTAATGATAAAATTTGTAATGACTGGATTGAACAATGTTGTGTTAAAATACAATTTGGTTTAATAAACTCATGAATAAGATAATCATAATATTTAATCATTTGACAATAAATTTCTGAATCTTTCACTGACTTATCTAGATAGCCATTTTTATTCTTTAAAAAACCTAGACTTAAAACTAAAATCAATAAAGCTCCAAACGTTTCAATCAGTTCCAATCCTGAATAGGTATTTGATTCTATTACTTGAATTATTTTGAGATAGTTTTTCAAAAAGACATTTTTATCAATTATTGGTATTGTATTACCCCATTCTTGAAAATATATTGTAATCAAATGATCCATGTCCAATCTTGAACTTGGTAAGCTCAATAAATTATTTATAAAAAGTAAACCATCATTTGCATTTAATCTTTGAATACCATTTCGATTCATTATCAATTTATATAGAAGATCTTTTCTAAAATTATCATCACATACAGTAGTATGTATTTCTTTCAATGATGCTAAAGAATTTGCTGATAAAATAGCTGGTTTGGAATCATACCCATAAGCTTGACAAATTCTTGCCAATAATGTAGGTACACATAATGTTTCTTCTGTTGATCTTGGTATTGATATTGCAACTAATGATGTCAACAGTCTTTGTTTATTAGTCTCTTGCTCCAATTTCTGTTGTTGCCGTTGAAACAACTTATTCCTTTGCATTTGAGCAATTGCTGTAGCTGCAGCCCAAGCATGAGGAGCAGGCTGCAGTTCTCTATTTGTTGAATTTGAAGATAAAAAATTCTTTTTAGTATAAAAATCATCAATTGAAATTAAACTATCATTATCATCATCAAATTCGTTATCACTTAAATTTATTGATCCTGCTATGGATAATGGAGCAGCAGAATCATAAACTGACCCAGCAATAGATACAGGTTTTTCATGTACATCATGAGGATTTGAACAACCACATGGACATCCATTCATGTGACTGTCCATATGCAGATGTATATTATTCAATTCATTTAAATTATTTGTTGTAATCTTTTGATTTTCTTCCATTTCAGTTGTATCAATATCAGTTTTCTTATTAAATAATTCAATTTGTTCTTCTCTCATATCCAATATACTAACTAACTTTTTATTTTCAGCTTCTAATTGTCGAACTCTCTCTTCCAAAGTTTCTGTATAACCTTTTGGAAAAGCTTTCCGACTTAACTTATCAGATACAATACATTCCAACCCAGCAGCTTGACATGCAGAACAAGGGTTCTTACCATCACATTTTGTTTTCTTAGCCCTACATCTATCACAAGCTTGTGCAACTCTTTCAATTTTTGAACCTGGAGCTTTTATAGTTTTTCTGTTTGTAGTCTTCTGACCATTGGCTTGTTTCTGATTTGATAATTTTGATGATTGTTTCAGTATAGATTCTGAGCTAGGAATCAATGTTTTCGAGGAATCAAACAACGTTTCACGTTTTAGATTGACTGACATGAGTTAAACCTTGATGAAAACTTATTTATTTTAATGTTGCAAAATGCCTGTATCGCTCGGTTACAAAGTTTGACTCATAAAAATTATCTTCTCCACAAGAAAAAATTGTTTAAGATCAATCTTGTATAATGATTTTCATATGATGATTAAACGATCCATATCACAAAGCAACCTAGTGAAGAAAAGAGTTAAACTAACACCTCAAGCGAATGAGATTCAAGAAGTTAAAAAAGAGATAGAACATATTAAAATAGAAATTGATCAACCTTTAAAACTAGAACTTGATCAACCTATAAATGAAACTGATCAACCTATAAAAATAGAACCTGATCAACCTATAAAAATAGAAATTGATCAACCTAATGTATTTAAAAAAATTGATCCTGAAGATTATAATAGAGGACCAAACAATTGGCATCAAATATATGATGAAATTGTTGAGATGAGATCTAAATTCATGGCTCCAGTTGATACACAAGGATGTGAACGAATACCAAATACAATAACTCCAAATTTAAGACTCGATAACCCAAAGGTGTACAGATTTCAACTACTCATCTCTCTAATGTTATCATCACAAACGAAAGATGAAGTTAATTTTGCTACAATGGCCAAAATGAATCAAAAATTAGGTGAATTAAATTTAGAAAATTTATCAAAATTGAATGAATTTGAAATAGATCAATTAATATGTAAAATTGGATTTCATAATCGAAAATCAAAATATATAAAACAAACATGTGAAATATTGATTGACAAATATAATGGTGACATACCACAAACAATCGAAGAATTGATTGCGTTACCAGGAATAGGTCCAAAAATGAGTTATCTAATTTTACAAAATGGTTGGAATATAAATAGTGGAATTGGTGTTGATGTTCATTTACATCGATTATCATTAATGTGGAAATGGTGTCAACATAAACTGCAACCAGAAAAGGCAAGATTGGAATTACAAGAGTGGTTACCTTCAAAATACTGGCCCGATGTTAATCCCTTGATTGTTGGATTTGGTCAAGTTGTATGTGTTCCAAGAGCTCCAAATTGTGATATCTGTACATTAGGTAAAAAAAATTTGTGTAAATCAGGTATCAAAAAATTAATCAACCAACCATTAACTGAATCAAGACTAGAAAAATTGCATAAACAAAGAGGTGATTTGCTGAGATTAATTGAAACTTTTATTTAATTATATATACCTCTATTCAATATATCCACCTTCTTTTGAAAGAGAATAAAATATACTTGATTTGTCTTTTAATAAATTTTGTGGTGTATCAAATTCAGCAACTTTACCTTTATCTAATACCAATATTTTATCACTATCCATAATTGTATCAATACGATGTGCAATTGTTAAAATTGTCTTTTCTTTAAATTCATTTCTAATTGTTTCTTGAATGATTTTATCAGTTTGGAAATCAACAGCTGCTGTAGCTTCATCTAATACCAATATTTTACTTGTTTCATTTAATAATGCTCTTGCTAAACATAACAATTGCTTTTGACCAGATGATAAATTAGAACCACCTTCTTCAATTTGTGCATCTAAACCAACTTTCTTTGGTAATTCATCTGGATTTTTACTATTCTTTTTCTCTTCTTCAGTTGGATCTGATTCCATTTTACTTACATGATCTTTTAAATGTGCCAATTCTAATACTTTCCATAATTTATCATCAGTATATTCACCAAATGGATCAAGATTTTCTCTAACTGAAGATCTAAAAGTATGTGCTTCTTGTGGGATAATAGTTAAATGATGTCTTAAATCATATAATCCAATTTCACTTGTGTTTATACCATCAATTTCAATATTACCACCAGTAGCTTCAATAATTCTAAATAATGCTAAAGTTAATGATGATTTACCAGCACCTGTTCTACCAACAATACCAACTTTTTCTTTTGAATTAATTGTTAATTCAATTTCTCTTAAAACTGGATCTAAATGTGCACGATAAGCCGTACTATAATTTTTAAATTTAACAACACCATCAGCTGGCCATGAATCTGCAGGTCTATTATTTTCAATAATCATTTCTGCTTCACTTGGTAAATCACAATATTCAATGATTCTTTCTAATCCAACACCATTTGATTGCATTTCAGCCCAATATCTAACAACTGAATTCAAAATATATGTAATTGTTAATGAATATGTCATGACAAAACCTAATATACTTGGTAAAATAGGATGTTTACCACCCAATGTAACAACAGCCAATAAAGCAGTGAAAAACATAATTGATGATGAAATTGTTTGTAATCTCATTGATAACCATCTATTTGAACTTTGTATAACAACACCAATCAATGTTTTTTCATTAATGAATTTCTTGGATTTATAAACAAATCTTTCTCTTTGATGAAATGCTTTAATTGTATCAACACCATTAATTGATTCTTGAATTGTAGCTAAAACAGGTGATTTTGCAATTGATTCTAATCTTTTCAATTCTCTTGTTGCTGGTACAAATTTAACTCTGAAATAATTATAAACAAATAATAAAACAAATATTATGAAAAACATTGCTGGTAATGCAGATAATATAACACCAAATGTAACTAAACCATTTAAAACTGTTGTGACAAATCCAATTAACATCCATGGTAATTGCATATCAATTTTACCAATATCTTCAGTAAATCTATTTAAAATTCTACCAACTGGTGTTGTATCGAAAAATGACATTGGAGATCTTAATACTGATTTAGCCATTTCATTATGGAAATATGCTGCACCTTTAACAATACAATAACCCCATATGACTAATGCAGATAAATAAGTTAATAAACCAGAAATAACACCCATAAATGCATATA
Organism: Insectozyma xiaguanensis; assembly: GCA_030555925.1. Taxonomy (NCBI): domain Eukaryota; kingdom Fungi; phylum Ascomycota; class Pichiomycetes; order Serinales; family Debaryomycetaceae; genus Insectozyma; species Insectozyma xiaguanensis. The sequence continues at coordinate 165,612 of JANIVQ010000015.1, read as the reverse complement.
AACCTAAGAAAAAGTTTGGATTAACAGTTTCACCATTTTGTCTATTAATTTCAGACCAATAACTTAATAATCTTTTTTCAGCAACTGTAACTAATAATGTCAATAATGAACCAATAACATATAATGAAAACCATTTATAATCACAAGCAATAATATATTGTTTAAAAACATTCCATGGAACTGAACCTTTTCTACTTGTTTCTTCTTCATGACGAGTTTTTCTGACTTTGCCATCATCTTCTTCATCATCTTCATATCTATGACCATATGAAACAACAGATGCACGACGTAATACTGCTTGTTCAACAGCACCTCTATTTTGTTCACCAACAAAATCAACAATATCATCAACCAAATCTTCAGTATGTAATGCTTCAGCTGGAGATTCAGGTACTTTATCTCTAGATTCAACTACTTCATCTTTTGATTCAACTTTTTGATCATCTTTCAGTTCTTCAGCTTCATCATCTTTCTTCCTACCATATTCATTAATCAATTTAGCTAAATCACCATCACTTTTCATAACAGATTCAAAATCACCATGTTCAATGATCGCACCATCAGCTAATAAATATATATCATTAGCTTCATGTAATACAGGTACTGAATTTGTTGCTAAAATCTTGGTACGACTTCCAATAATACCATCATCACTTAAAACTTTCTTAATCAAAGCTTTACCAACATGTGCGTCAACAGCTGACAACACATCATCTAATAAGTAAATGTCAGCTCTTGCATAAACAGCTCTAGCTAATGATATTCTTGCCTTTTGACCACCACTTAATGAAATACCCTTTTCACCAACAACAGTTTGATCACCATCTGGTAAATTACCAAAATCAGAAACTAATTCACAAGCAGCAACAGTTTTTTGATAAAAATCTGAATCTAATTTATGTCCAAATAAAATATTTTCTTTAACAGTACCATTTAAAATCCATGGATTTTGTGGACAATAACTAATAGTTCCAAAAGTTTCAACACTAGGATAAACAATAGTTGGATTATCTGAAAATTTAGGAATTTTAATTGGAATATCTCCTAATATAGCTTTGATTAAAGTAGATTTACCACTACCAACTTTACCAACAATACAAGTCAATTTACTCTTTTTAGCAACAAAATTTATATCTTTCAAAGCTATATTTGTTTGTTTATTATCATTTTCTTGTACTTCACTTTCTTCATCTTTGTATTCAGGTTTTTTCTCATCTTCTTTTGAATTCCAAACAAATGTAGCATTTTTAACAATAACTGAATTTGATGAATTGGTTGAAGTTTCTCTTTTAATAAACCCTTGTTGATCATCATCTAACTCATCCAAACAAAATAATTCACCAATTCTTTCCAACGAAGTTTTAACTTCAATTATATCAATAATAAATTGTGGAATCAACAACATTGGTTCAGATAATAAATCAAATAATGCTAAAGCTGGGAAAACAATATCTGGAGTTAATGGAACTTTATAAAAATATGAATAAGCTGAATAAGTAGCACAACTAATGAAAAATGGAATACATGACCATAAAAATTGAGATAATGCACTGACAACACCAATTTTTTGAATATTATTTAATTCCCTGTCATTTCTAATATGATTCAATTTAGTCAACATTGGTTTTTCCCATGAATAAAATTTAATTGATTTAACTGAATTCAAAATTTCAGTGATTAAACTTGTTCTATCATCTTTATCTTTCATTAATTGAATATAATTTGTACTAATTGATGCACTGACTTTTGTAGCTACAGGAGCAACTATAATTGCTGTTATAACACCTGCCCAAGTAGCATGTTTGAATAATTGATATAATGAAAATAAACAAATAATTAATCTTAAAGGAGCAGCAATAAATTCACCTAATTGCCAACAAAACCAAAAAATAACATCAATATCCATAGTAATATGATTAATAATATCACCAGTAGGTTTATTTTTTCTTGATTGTGGAGACAATTTCAAAGCTTTTTCATAAATCAATGTAGTAAGAGCTGTTTGAATAGCTAAACCTAATTTGAATTGTACACTAAAAGCTTGATTGAATCCAATGAAATTAATAACTGAAATTAAAAACATTAAACCAGCCCACATATAACCAATAATTATTTGAGGTTTTTCTTCACTATAATAATAAGTTGAAAAAAATTGAATAAATTTTCTCAAAACAAATGGTTGAGTAAACATACAAACAGTTTCAATGACTTTGAACCCTAAATTTAATAAGAAATAATTTGAAAATGCTTGGAAAATTGCAACAAACAAATTTGGAGTATTTATAATTTTTTCTTTACTTCTAGTTAAAAATTTCCAAACTTTTTGATACCAATATACTTGTTTTGCCTTTTCAATTTCATTTAACCAATATTTGGTAACTTTAACTTTAGTAGCATCACAACTCAAATCATCTAAAACATCTGGTAAATCAGATAATTGGACATCTCCAGTATTATAAATTTGATCAATCAAAGGTTGTAAGTAATAAAATGTGAATGTGGAAAACAAACTAACTGTATCCATGAATTTTTCATTATTAGTTTCATACCCAGGTTTATAAAATCCAGTTTCCAAAACAAAAATTGATATACTATTGATTAAAGCAACAATTTCAATACCAAAAGATAACCCATTAATACCATAGATTTTATGTTTTGAAAAAATGTCTTGAATCAAAATTCCAATTGAAAATAATGTGTTAAATAACCAAAATAACAATAATGAAGCTACTGGAACAGCAGATCTTCTAAACTCAATAAAATGCAAACTTAAAGCTATAATTAAACCCAAGGCAAGTTTTATAAAATAATCATTATCATTTAAATATGATTGAAATCCAACTAAAACAATTTGAACTAATACCAAAAATAATTTAAAAACTTGAGTAAATGGAGTTTTAACATACTTCTTTTGATATTTAGATTTTGTTAAAAACAATTGTAAAATTTGAAATATGAAAAAAATTGTAGCCAAACTATATAGAATTAAACCAACAAATTCAATAAACTTTGGATTGAATGAATTACTATGTGATGAATATAATACGCGTGGTATTTTAAATTTGATTTCATTGCTTGATAATACATTTATATCATCATCATCTTGAGGAAAATTTAAAAAATCAAATGTGTTTAATAATGAATAAGGTGTCAATGTCGATAGCTGAATCGACGACAAGCCTAGTAAAAAAGTATCATTCATGATTGATTGATTAAATTAGAAAAAAATCAATGAGAATGATTGTTTTATAAATATGAAGAGAAAAATTCAAGACTAAGATAAGGCAGTGAAAAAATTCTATTAAATTGAAAAATATACTTTTTTGCGTTACAATACTAAAAATACAACAAAACTAGTAACAAAATGTATAGATCCTCATAGTTAGACTGTTTATATCAACAGTAGAAATGACTCTTAATTGTTTGTTATTTATATCTAAAACAGGATTTAAAATCTTATTTAAACTCCGTGTTGACTCAATTCAAACTTTAGAAAGAATACAGTTTATAGAATGTTTACATAACCTAAATGTTAATTGGTTGCAGGTTATTATTACATTCTGGATCTTTCAAACTGTACAATCTTGTGCCTTACAATGGTGCGGGTATTATAATAAACGGATTTACAAGATGAAATTACTGTGCTTAGGTTACAATTTTAATCTGGCTTTTTACCTAATCGAGACAAATTTCCGTCCGCATCGGAAAAATTATGGCTGCAAATTATTTTGACTCATTTATTTAAATACAAACATAAATAAACAATAAAAACTAAATAAATATTTATTACATTACTAACGTAAATATCCACCTTCTTTTGAAAGAGAATAAAATATACTAGATTTATCTTTTAATAAATTCTGTGGTGTATCAAATTCAGCAACTTTACCTTTATCTAATACCAATATTTTATCACTATCCATAATTGTATCAATACGATGTGCAATAGTTAAAATGGTTTTATCTTTAAATTCACTTCGAATAGTTTCTTGTATGATTTTGTCAGTTTGGAAATCAACAGCTGCTGTAGCTTCATCTAATACCAATATTTTACTTGTTTCATTTAATAATGCTCTTGCTAAACACAACAATTGCTTTTGACCAGCTGATAAATTAGAACCACCACTTTCAATAATAGCATCCAAACCTATTTTTTTAGGTAATTCATCCGGATTTTTGCTTTTTTCTTTTTCTTCATCAGTTGGATCTGTTTCCATTTTAGCTACATGATCTTTTAAATGAGCCAATTCTAATACTTTCCATAATTTATCATCAGTATATTCACCAAATGGATCAAGATTTTCTCTAACAGATGCTTTAAATGTATGTGCTTCTTGTGGGATAATAGTTAAATGTTGTCTTAAATCATATAATCCAATTTCACTTGTGTTTACACCATCTATTTCAATATTACCACCAGTAGCTTCAATGAGTCTAAATAATGCTAAAGTTAATGATGATTTACCAGCACCTGTTCTACCAACAATACCAACTTTTTCTGCAGAACCGATTTTCAAACTGATAGTTTTTAAAACATCTTCCAACTTAGCTCTATAAGCAGTACTATAATCTTTAAAAGTAATTTCTCCATTTTCTGGCCAACTATCATTAGGTTTTTTGTCTTCAATTTCAAGTGGTGCTTCACTTGGCAAATCACAATATTCAATAATTCTCTCCAAAGATACACCTTCAGCTTGTAATGAACCATATTGCCTAATAATACCACTTAATAAATTGGCAATATTCAAAATATAATTCATTATAAGACCTAATAAACTTGGTATAATTGGATGCTTACCTTTTAATGACGAAACTAAAAATATAGTAGCAAATAATAAAATTATTGCTGATATTGATTCTAATCTCACTGATAACCATCTATTAACATCAACAGTGAATAAATTTACTAATGATCTATCATCAATATACTTTTTATTCTTGTATATGTATCTTTCACTTTGACCAAATGCTTTGATTGTGTCTACACCAGTTAAAGATTCTTGAATATTTGATAAAACAGGTGAATTTGTTTTCGCTGATAATCTTTTCAATGCTCTTTGACTTGGATTAAATCTAACTCTATAATAGTCATATACAAACATTAAAGCTAATATTATGATTATCATTTGTGGTAATGTAGTGATTATAATTGCAAATGTAATACAAATACCAATAATCTGACTAAAAAAGGCAGTAATCAACCATGGTAACAGAAAATCAATTTTATTTATATCTTCAGTAAATCTATTCAATATTCTACCGATTGGTGTTGTATCAAAAAATGACATTGGAGATCTCAAAACTGCTACTGCCATTTGATTATGGAAATAAGCTGAACCCCTTACAATACAAAACGACCATAAAACATAATAACCAATATATGTAAGTCCACCAGCAACAACACCAGATACACCATACAATGTTAAATAGAAAAATGGTTCAACGGTTTTATTTGCATGATCATTTAAATTTGACCAATAAGTTAATAAACTTTTTTGAGCTAAAGTATTCAATGATCTCAACGTCAAACATACAAAAAATACGGCAAAAAATTTGTAATTACAAGCAATGATATATTTTTGAAAAGTTCTCCAAGTAACAGCACCTTTGAAACTAGTTTCTTCGGATTGTAAAGTTTTAGAATTTTTTTTATCTTCAAAATCATAATCTTCATCAAATGCTTGTATAATTGGAGGAGGTAATTTCTCTTTGACGGTGCTTGATTTTGAGTTTTTGGTTTTACCTTTTTGTGAGATTTCAGTATCATTTGAATCACCTTTTCTACCATATTCGTTAATTAATTTAGCTAATTCACCATTATTTTTCATCACAGTCTCATAATCACCATGTTCTATAATAGCACCATCGGATAATAAATAAATGTCATTAGCTTCATGTAATACAGGTACTGAATTAGTAGCCAAAATTTTAGTACGATCACCAATTATACCATCATCACCTAATACTTGATTTATTAAAGCTTTACCAACATGTGCGTCAACAGCTGACAACACATCATCTAATAAATAAATGTCAGCTCTTGCATAAACAGCTCTAGCTAATGATATTCTGGCCTTTTGACCACCACTTAATGAAATACCCTTTTCACCAACAGCTGTGTTATCACCATCTGGTAATTGTTCAAAATCAGCTAACAATTCACATGCTGAAATTGTTCTTTTGTAAAAAACTTCATCGTATTTAAAACCAAACAAAATATTTTCTCTTACTGTTGTGTTTAAAATCCATGGACTTTGAGGACAATAAGCAATTCTACCGAAAGTTTCGACACTTGGGTTAGCTTCGGTTGTATTATCAGAGTAGGTTGGTAATTTTATAGGCATATCTCCTAGTATGGCTTTCAAAAGTGTTGATTTACCACTACCAACTTTACCAACTATACATGTTAATGTACTTTTTACAGCAGTAAAATTAATATCTTTTAATGCAGTAGAGTTGGAATTGTCATTTTCTGATGAATCGACCTGTGTTTCTTCATCTTTATAACTTTCAACCAAATCAGCAGGTTTATCACTCCAAGTGAAGGTGGTATTTTTTATGATGACTGAATTTTCTGAATTTTCTGAATTTTCTGCAACTGGAAGTTTTTTTAAAAACCCATTTTGATCTTCGGATAATTCTTCCATTAATAAAAGCTCTAATAATCTACCAATACTAGCATTGAATTTAGCAATTGAAACAAAAAATTGTGGCATTACCAACATTGGTTTGATCAACAAATCAAACAATACTAATGCTGGAAAAATAACATCTGGTGTCAATGGAACATTGTACATCAATGTAAATGCCAAAAATGAGGCGCAACTGATTGCAAAAGGTAAACATGAATATAAAAATAAAGCCAACGCTTGAATTATACCAATCTTTTTAAGTGCAACCAATTCTTTATCATGTCTGATATGATGTAATTTCTTCAACATTGGAGTTTCCCAAGAATATAATTTAATACTTTTAACTGAATTTAAAATTTCTGAAATTAATGTTGTTCTTGAATCCTTATCTTTCAGTAATTGCCTAAAAATTTTATACATTGGAGCAGTTACTAAAGTAAACAACGGAGCCAAAATAATAGCCGTACCAAAACCAAACCAAGCTGCATTTCCAAAAAAGTTGTACAAAGCAAACAAACATATGACAAGACTGATTGGACTCAATGCAAAAATATCTATATTTGTTGCAAAATTATATACTGTAGTGATATCAACCGAAACATTACTAATAATAGTACCAATTGGTTTCTTCTTTCTTGAATCTGGAGATAATTTTAAAGATTTTTCAAAAATCACAGTTGTTAATGAAGTTCTCATTGCTGTACCAAAATTGTTTTGAAACATTGTTGATTGATTTTCAATTACAAAATCCAATATTGAAACAAGAAACATCATTGAAACCCAAAAGTATCCAATAATAATTGGTGGCTTCTCAACACTATAATAGTAAACTTGAAAATATTTAATAAATCTTTGTAATAAGAAAGGTTGAGTAAAATTTAATACAATATTTGCTAATCCAAAAAATACATTACCAAATATATAATAATAATACGACTTGAAAATAGCATTTATTAAACTTGGATTAGCTTTGGTTTTATTTTTCGAAAACCATTTTTGAAACAAACTTGGCTTTTTAGTTAATTCATAATTCCAATGTTTTCTGAAAACTTCACTAGTAATGTCACATTTCAAATCACCAACAACATCAGGTAATTCACTAATTTGTATTTCATCTTTTTTACATATATAATCAATGACAGGTTGAACAAATGTGAATGTAAAATAAGAAAGTAGATCAATTTTATCAATAAAATTTTCATTTGAAACATCAAATCCTGGAGTATAAAATTTTGCTTCAAGAATAAAATTTATCAAGTTTAATACAACCAAAGCTCCCGATAATACATATGTAGTTCTATTAAATGAATAAATTTTATGAATCGAATATGTATCTTGTATAAATATGATAGTTGATAATGTAAATTTTGTAAACCAAAATGAAATATTCGAAGCTGTTGCAACACATGAAGTTTTAAATTCAATGAAAGATAAAACTAATGATAAAATTCCAGCACTAGTTTCAAAAATTAACAATGAATTTTCATTCAAGAAATAAACACTAGTCAGCAAAACAATGGTAAGAAAAATTGTAAAATATTTTACCACCTGAATCAATGGAGTGTAAACTTTACCTGTAGATTTGTTTCTATTCAGAAATAACAAAGTTATAGACTGATAAATGATGAATAAGCCAAAAAATACATAAACCAATTGACCAACATATTTCACAAATTCTGGATTTAAAGAATTCCCTTTTGGTGAATACAATGGCTGTGGGAAATTAAAATAAGATGATGAATTTGATTTAATTGAATAAGTTTGAGTTAAAGGTGAAAATTTAAATTCATTTAACACTGTAATTGGATTTATAATAGCAAGCTGTAAGGGTAAATACCCAGTGATGAAAGAATCAGATTTTGTTGTATTCATATTCATTAACAATGATTCTTACAAGAATTGATATCTGATATTAAGTTATCACGAATATTTTCAAACTATTTATATAAATGATTATAGTTTATTCTCTTATCTTTTGACACTTTAAATTTGACATATGTACGGCCGAAATATTGAGCCATACAAATAAATATAAATTAATCAAAGAATATTACGCGCAAATTTTATCAACATGCAAGATTTCTAGAATTTATTGAACCAATTGAATAGTAAGCGAAAGGTGGAAGATGAAACGGAAAAAGAGATAATGAATATGTTTGAAAATTTGATTAAAAGACAACAATTCTAGTAAACAGTGTAATTAATTACATTTCAAATCGATCATTGGATTAAATATAAAAATCAACTGAAAATTCAATGAAGGTTAAAATCTAAGTAAGAAAGAACTTTCAGCAGAATTATCCCGATTCACAGTCGGGATTAAATAATTGTTTTTGATAATGAAACTTAAAACTTTATTTAAGCTCTGATGATTTTGATTTTATTATCACGAGCCGTATTTCAAAGTGCATAAAAGATCAACCACATATTTATCCATTGAACTAAAATTAATTGATACATTTTTGATTGTAGGTAATATGCAACTCGCTTTTATTCACTCATGATAAACAATCCCTTGTTTTGAGAATTTCAATCTTGTAACCTTTATCAAAATGTAACGTTTATCAAAACCTTATTGTCAAAACTCAAGCTTCAATGACAAAAAAGTTATGCTGTTGAATTGAAAATAATAATTTTGACTTGTTAGCAGTCGCATCTTATATAGATTTAACAAAGCCCAAGTGTTTCACTAATCTACTATATCCTAGCTGCAAAAAAAAATAGGAGAAAGATATTTTTCAACATATTTGAAATTATCAATAACCCCGCTGGATTTAGGTTTCAGCTTTTTCCGCTAAAAAATCACGATCGAAATCAATTGATGTTATGTTTGAATGCATGCATCATCTTTTCCAAATTTGGTCTCTTCGCATCAAAACATTTTTTTGATGCAAATTAGATTTTTTACAATATCAATCTAGAATTAAAACTTTTAGAGAATTAAAATTTCAAATGGGTAAAAAAAAATCAAATGCAATAAATGCTGCTCGTATCTTAGAATCAGATGTGTCTCCTATTTTAGAAGTTAATTATCAAGATCCATTATTTACAGTTGCATCGCATCAAACAAAACCAATCTTTTTCACTGGTCAAGCTACTGGTCATGTACAATGTATTAGCTATGATGCTGAAAAACTTGAAGAGTCTCAACAAACTAAGCGACAAGAAATTGCAAATGAAGAAAAAGTAGCATTTTCACAAGGTAAAATTTCACAAGTAACTAAATCAGTTTCACAACTGAAAAAGAAATGGTGGACTATTATACCAGATAATACCGAGATTACAGCAGAAAATGTGAAGATAAACTGGAAAACTAAAAGACATAAAGGCTCATGTAGGCATGCGATTTTTGATCCATTGGAGAATTCACTTGGAAATCATATATATACTTGTGGTTCAGATAACATTATAAAAAAAGCAATTACAGAAACAGGGAAAGTTTTATCAAAAGTAGATGTCAGTAAAGAATTTGCTAGTTCAAATGATAAGTTAACAAAATTGTGTCATTCACTGACTCATCCTTTTTTATTAGCTGGTACTGAAGATGGTAATGTACTTGTTTATGATAGTTCAAATTTGAATTCCAAAATTAAATTCAACTTGAAGCAAGTTAACGATGATTCAATAAATCATATTTTGAGTATGCCAGGTACTTCAGCTTATCATTATTTGACATTGGGTTCAACTACATTATCTCATATAGATATTAGAAAAGGTATAATAACACAATCTGATGATCAAGAAGATGAATTGTTATCCATGTGTTACACTACTGATGAAATTTCAAATAATAAAAATGATACAGTGTTGGTTAGTCATGGTGAAGGACTTATAACAATGTGGAAAGACTCAAAGAATAAGCTAATGGATCAATTAACAAGAATAAAAATTAATAAACAAGCTTCAATTGATTGTATAATACCGACAATGAATAATGAAGATGATGATTTGGCAAACTCTGTATGGTGTGGGGATAGTGAAGGTTTGTTACATAGAGTCAATTTTAAAAAGGGGAAAATTGTTGAAACTAGGGCTCATTCAAATGATATATCTGGTGAAAAAGGGTCCATTGATGAAGTTGGTATGTTGGAAATCGATTGTGATTATAGATTGATCAGTGCTGGTATGGATAGTTTAAAGATTTGGTCAAATAATAATGCAAAAGATTTAGAACAAGAGAGTCTAAGTGAAGATGAGGATGAAAGCGATGATGATTCTGATGATATATCATCTGATGATTTCTCAAGTCAAGAATTAAGTCTGGATGATGAAATTAATAATTTCGAAAGTGGTTTAGAATCCGAAGAAGATAATAACAACAACAATCTTCCACAACGTAAGATACGTACAGATATATCAAAGATATTGTCCAAACCCAAAAAGAAAATTATAGATATTAACAAGTTAACTAAAAAAAATGTGAATGATAATGAGACTCATAAAGATGAAGAACCAGCATCGAAAAAGAAAAAGCTCAACGATGCAATATTATCATCAAAACAGTTACGTAATTTGCAAAAACATGAGCATGGAATACGTAAGTTTGATGATTTATAGATTGTAAATAAGAAACAATATAAACTGTATTGATACCACTTTTTTTTTTCTATTGATAACGAACTAGATCAACAAAGTTTATCATACAATATCAAATTGCATTCACGAATAAAACGATTATGGATAACGTCTTTACCATAAATGATGTTCTATTGACAAGGAAAGGGTATCATACACCGGGAAGTCTAATATTATCTTTGCATCATCTTGTATTTACATTCACATCCAATGCATCATCAAAAGAAATTTGGATTTGTTACCCCATTATAGAAAAGATTTCAAAGGCTCGAGGATCAACATGGATGAGCAACAATAGCATTAAGAATAACAATACAGATTTGTCTAAACCACCTATAATAACTGGGTTTGATCATTACAGCTCTTCGAACATAAGACTACAATGCAAAGATTTCACTTTTCATTCATTTGATTTTAAAAATGATTTGATTTGCAACGAAGTATATACAAAATTGAGCTCTTTAATCACAGTTTCAAGATCTGAAAACAATTTAAAAGCATTTTATGCCTATGAATATAACCGAAACATGTTGGAAAAAAAATTGAAAACCAATGGATGGAATATTTATGATCCCGTGGCAGAATACAATCGATTGGGATTAATTTCAGATGATAAAAATTATTGGCGAATAACAACAATAAATGAAGATTATAAATTCTGTGCATCATACCCAAAATTATTTGTTGTGCCTAATTCGATTTCAGATAATGTGTTGAAACATGCTGGAAAATTTAGATCAAAACAAAGAATTCCAGCGGTAGTGTATAAGCATAATGGGAATATGAATGGTAATGTAATAGCAAGATGTGCACAACCTTTAGTTGGGTTGAATTTACAAAATAGGTCCATTCAAGATGAAAAATTAATTGAAGAAATATTTACGCTACAAGAAGAAGAAAGACATGATTTATTAAGTGCAAATGGAGGAGATGAAGCGGAATATCAAAGTCAACAAACACAACGTAATTTGCTTGTTGATTTACGACCAATCACCAATGCAATGGCTCAACATGCATTAGGAGCAGGGACAGAAAATGTTGACAATTATAGAGGAGGGTCAAACGAAAAGACAAACCATAATCATAGCCGTAATTTTCATCATATCTCAAAGCAACATCCAGATAAAATACTACGAAATGTTGAAAAAATCTTTTGTAATATAGATAACATACATGTAATGAGAGACTCATTAAACAAATTAAACAATATTTTAAATGATTTAGACAAATCACCAACAACAAATCAATCATCACTACAACAAGCTTTAACCAAAACTCAATGGCTACATAGATTATCGATAATTCTTCAATCAGTGGATCGTATTATTAAATCAATTCATTTAAATAACACAAATGTGGTCATCCATTGTTCAGATGGTTGGGATAGAACATCACAAGTAAGTGCTTTAGCTCAATTATGTCTAGATCCATTTTATAGAACAATTAAAGGATTTATGATACTAGTTGAAAAAGAATGGATAAGTTTTGGGTTCAAATTCAATACAAGAGCTGATCATGGAGGGTGCATAGGTGCTATAATGAAAAAAGAAGTGAAAAGTCAGCAACAAATTTCAAGTGAGCAACAGAGTGATGAAAATGCAATGATGGACTCATCAATGTATGCAGATTCAATAGCTTCTGAACTATATAATCAAGGTGCAACATCAAGTGTGGCATCGTTTTTACAAAAAGCAGCAAAAGTTGCCAAAGAAATTAAAAATAGTGCTCAAAATAGTTTAGTTTCAACTGAAGAAAATGGATCAGAAAATGGCAATGGTAAAGCATCAAAATTCAACAATCCATTTAGTTCGTCGACTTATGGAGGAAATTCTGAGAAATCACCTATATTTCATCAATTTTTAGATTGTATATATCAGATTATGAGACAAAACCCAATTGAGTTTGAGTTTAATGCAAGGTTTCTCAAAAGATTGTTGTATCACTATTATTCATGTCAATATGGTTCATTTTTGTGTAACTCCGAACGAGAATTGTTTCAAGATAACATTAATCAAGATACAGTATCAATATGGGATTATTTCAACTCGAGGCCAAATGAATTTACCAATCAATTATATGATCTGACTAAAAACGATAATAATGGAGTTATATTTTTTAATTTTGTTGATATAAAATGGTGGTATGAATTATATGGAAGAAGTGATGAAGAGATGAATGAATTATCAAATTCTTTAGATAAAAAATTTGCCCAAATGAGTTTTAAAAAAGATGTTGTAAAGTAAATAATTTTGCATATACATAATGAAAAAATTATTTCTCTAATTTTGCAGCTTCTATATTTTTTTGCTCCCCGATATTTCGCAATTTGAACCATTATTTTTCATTTGATAAGATCAAGCATGTTTAGAGATCTATCTATTATTTGTAAAAGATTTGTATCGAGTGGTGTACATGGTGTTGAAGGAAGGCTACCTTATCAATTTCAAAATTGTCAAAATTCAAATAGCTTAACCATAACTGATCCTTATCTACTTTATCAAAATTATATACAACAGGGCATATTAGAAAAGGATGAATCTCAACTAAGGGTGATGAAAGAATTTCAAAAATTATATTATAGAGTGATTGATTACAAACCACCAGAAGAGTTATCAATTAAATTAAGTTTATTACTACGTAAAATTGAAGTTAATCAAACAACAAATTCACCATTCAATCGACTCAAAATATTTAAAAAAGACCCACAGGTTAAGAAACATGAAATGATCAGATATTTAACAGATGAAGAGGAACTAATAAATTTACCTTCACCACAAGGACTATTGATTAATGGGGATGTAGGAAGTGGAAAATCATTACTCACTGATATTTTTGCAAATTCATTACCACATAAATCAAAAATGAGATGGCACTACAATAACTTCATATTGTGGGTGTTTAATGAAATGCATAATATACAAAATCAAAGAAATATTTTATTACCAAGAGATGATTTTAAAATGGAAAATGAATTTTTACTTTATGAACTTGCCCAAAAGATGATTGAAAAAAATACCATTTTAATTCTTGATGAATTTGTATTACCCGATATAGCATCAGCTAACATTATTAAGATATTATTCACATTTTATTTCAAATTGGGTGGTGTTTTGGTGGCTACTTCAAATAAGTTACCAGAAGAATTATATTCCAATCAATTTCATAAATCAAAATTTAAAAATTTCACAAATATACTAAATACAAAATGTATTTCGATAGATATGAAAAGTGACATTGATTATAGAACAAAGTTTGCTTTGGAATCAATGAATAAACCAAATTTAATCATACAAAAAGGAAACTCAAGCCATGATCAACAATGGGAGAAATTGATCAAATCTCAAGCATTAAAGATAGATTCATCAAAATCTTTTAAAGAGTTGGGCTCATCAGAAACTATTCTTGTTTATAATAGAGAAACGACGATTCCGTTAAAATTCTCGAATGGTGCATGCTATTTAGATTTTGATTTGATATGTAAAGGATTAACATCATCTTCAGATTATATTACAATTGCATCCAAATATCATACTATAATTCTAGATAATGTACCTATTATGACGTATAAAATGAAAAATGAAGCTAGAAGATTTATCACCTTGATAGATGCAATATATGAATCAAAGTGTCAACTATATGTCAGATCAGCTATAGACTTTGATTACTTGTTTTTCCCTGACATTCTTCATAAAGATAATAAACAAGTGGCGGATTATTTGAAATTAATGGAAATTGAAGTGGATGATAGATTACAAGTACAAGATGAAGAAATGTTTGCTAAAACTTCAATTGCAATGACAAATCCATATAGACCTAATGTATCAACTTATGATCAACTGCATACTGAACATTTTGAAGAAACTTTAACAAAATCAAACTATTCAAATACTCAAGCATTTACCGGTGATGATGAAAAATTTGCATTTAAACGTGCTGTTTCAAGAATAAAAGAAATGGTAAACTCGGATATATGGAGAGAAAATAATAATTGGGTTCCAATTGATGATTCAATGAGACCATGGGAGAATACAACTTCTAATACCCCATCAACGAAAAACTCCAATTTCACTGATGATTTTAATAAAGTTAATGATTTATTAAAAGAAAGTTCAATCAAGGACATAAAAAATAATCTTAAAACCGAATTACCTAAAAATTATTCAAATAGACAACAAATAAATTTTCGAGTTTTCAATTCCAAAATAGCTCCGATATTCAACAACATACAGCATTTTTGGTCCATGGGTAAATGGTCAAATGAACAAAGTCAAAAAATCAAAGATTCTATTACAAGAAGTTGGATCCGATCAAGTATTCGTAATAAATAATACTATATTGACGTGCAACACTTTCGGTCCATGGGTAAATGGTCAAACGAGTATATACAAAGAGTTAACAAATCTATAACAAGTAGTTGGTACCGATAGTATTTGTAATAAATATTATTTTGTTCTTTCTACTCAACTTATTCTCGTAAATATTATTAAATTTGTGTCTTTTCCTAAAGCCCGATTTGTGCGGGGTGGTTGATTATAAAACGATGAAAAAAATTAACCATTTTTTTTTGATCTAAGTACGAATTGCAATTCAAAATGAGTATAATCACTGCTGAAAGATTGGTTAGACTAGCATACAAATATCCAAATTTACACAACACATGGTACTTAATTGCAACGGCTTGTTTGACCGTTGTCAATCAACCACAGGAAATTCCAAAATTATATCATTTTGCCTTGAGACAACAATTATTACAACAACCAAGTTCAGATAATCATAATCTTTTAACTGATAGCTATCTCATTCAATTGGCTCAGGACTCAATTTCCTCATCAAAAAAATATCAAGATTTAACAGCCGTGGGTGTAAATTTACCAGAGATTTTAATTCCAGATACTTATTATCAAAATTTACCATTGAAATTCAGATTTTCAAAACCTGAAGATATTGCCTCATTTCAAGATAAATTGACGGCTAGGTTTCGTGAAGTCATTTTAAAAAGTATTGCTTTAAGTGGGTTACCAAAAGCTATTAATGCATTGATGATTTTAAAAACAGTTACACCTACAAATTTAAAAAGTGGAGTCACTCCTGAACGTCCATTGATAGTTTGTCCAGGTCATATTGCATCTGCTTCAATTGTTAGTGAAGATGTTAATGGTACAAATTTTGATGAAGTTGAATATTCAAAAGCTGAAGATACAATAGATGGTCCAATTTCACAAAGATCAATAAAGTCATCTCAAATTGCATCTGATTTGGCTAGAGGTTCTCAAATGTGGAATTCAATTTATAGAAATAAAATTAATACAAGAATAAGACAACAAATGATGACTGCATATCCTGATTTATGGTACTTTGCTTATCATAATGTATACTCACCATTGTTGAGTTTTACAAAAATAATTAATGGGAAAGAAACATCAATGTGTGTGGTTGCTTGTTTGATTCCACAAGATGTAAATCCACAATTAAAAGGTCATTTGAAAGGGGCTGTAAATAATGGTGCATCAAAAGAAGAATTGACTGATCTTAGGAATATGGTATTTGATATTTGTGATTGGAGTGGTGGAATAAAATGGAAAGGCGGTAAAGATAGTGTAGCAAAACTTTAGTTCTACAAATTAATAAACAAACGTAAAGCCAAACTTTTATTCCAAACAATCCTATCTCTGAATATGAATTTAAAAACCTTGGTTGCAAAAAAACATGGATATTATGCACTACCGAAAAATTGTTGCCGGTTTCATGTGAAGGTATAATTAATTATCGGTTTCGGAAAATCCACAATTAACCTTGGAATTAAAACCTAAGCTTCAAGTGATGATATCTCCATGAGTATTAGAAGAAGAGTCCACTTGTTTATTCTGATAAATACTACATTGAAAAGATCTCACTAACAAAAACAACTATTTTAAAAGTTTTAAATAAAGAGGCTACTTCTCAAACTAAATTATCATTTCATCTGTGTCGATGCTGTTGTATTGACATTAAATTTTAAAGGTTGCAAAATACTAACTAAACTCTGGGGGAAAATTGATGGAAAAAAAAAATCGAATTTCACAATCTTATCAATTTCTTTCTAACCAAACCAAATGTCAGTTATCACTCCTGAAAGATTGTTACATCTAGCTTATGATCACTCGGAATTACACAACTCCTGGTTTCTTATTGCTGTGGCCACCCTAACCCAATTGAATTTAGTTGATGAAATTCCCAAGGTTCTTCATTTTGCATTGAGACAACAATTATTTGAATTTTGCAATGATAAAGAACTTGTTTTCAACAATGAATGGATTTACAAATTGGCTGAAGATTCTATATCTTCAAGTTTAATGACCAAAAAAATGTACAACACAGGTATTAATCTACCTGACGTATTGATTCCCCACACTTACGCGACAAAAATTCCATTGACGTACAAGTATTCAAAAGGTAAAGATATAAATAGAAAACAACAATTTATAGTGGATCAATTAAAAGAAGTCATTTTGAAAAATAATAGTTTTGTTGGATTACCGAAAACAATTAATGCTTTAACAGTGTTGAAAAGTGCAACACCAACAAGATATGCTTATAAAAATGATTTTACACCAAAAAGACCAAATTATGTAACAGAGGATTTAAATGGAGAATTGGATACAATTGATGGTAAAATTTCACCAGAATCAATTGACAAGAAAATCATTCAAAAAAATTTAATTAAAGGCTCTCAACTTTGGCAAGCTTCATATTCAAATAATTTAAAAACTAAAATTAGAAAACAAATGTTAAATGTTTACCCTGATTTATGGTATTATGTATATCATAACATTTATTCAGAAAATTTACAATTCAATGAAATTCTAACTGATAAGAAAACAAGCTTGAGTTTATTAGGTTGTTTAATTCCTCAAGATGTAAATAATCAAGTGAAAGGTTATTTGAAAGCTGCATTGAATTTAGGTGCAACAAAAGAAGAGATTAATTCAACACGGACATTAGTTTTAGAAATATGTAAATGGAATAATCATAGTTTTACTAATAGCTATGAAAGTGTACCAAAATTATAATCAAACTATTATACATTTAAATTTAAAATTTGTAAGTCTATAACTGTATTCTGTTCTGTCTCTTGATCAATAGAATCTGTAACCCACAAAATACAAAAAATATGAAATAAACAATGACTGCGTTGAAGACTGTTTTAGCTACTTCTTTACCATTTTCAGGATCATTTATTGAACCCATGAATGACTCTGAGCTTGTGTGAAATAAATATGCAATGACTGATAATATAACAATTCCAAATGTTGACAATATAAAGCAACAATATGCTTGAAACGTAGAAACGACTGGCTTCATGATGTTTCTATACTTCTATGAAATATGATATTGATTGGGTTTGGTTAAATTATTGTTGATACCATTTTTTTCGCAAACTATATAAATAATTTGACTTCGATTACACTACTCGTTATCTAGATCATAATATCGATTTCTATAAAGGAAATACACATGCTATGTTATATGTTGAATTGTACTTTCCTACGCTGTCGTTTCCCTTCTACCAATACATTGGTCATATCGTTTTTGTTGTTGTTAGTCTCAGTATTGCTTCCACTTTCATTATCATTATTATCGTTGTTTGTAATGTCAAAATTTCCAGTGTTATCTTCTACTTCTTCGTCATCTTCTAGATTAGTATCGTCATTGGCTTCCTCGACTTCACTGTCCTCAAGCAACAATGCTCGATTGGAAACTTCTTGATTTTGGTTGCGAATTTCATTTTGCTTAGGTGGTTCATTTTCTAGCAACAGGTCACCATTTATTTTACGTTTCTTTATCAGTTCAATTGAATTATATACCTCTTTTAAAAAATGTAGCCTATCATTCACTAATATGAAATTTTTAAACCATGCTGCTTCCAATTCATTGAAATCAGATATTTCATCATAATTTAACAAGTTCTTTAGCACTGTTGATATAGGTAATTGTCTGGGTCCTTTCTCTATCTCCGTATTTATGCTAGGTTTTATGGGTGATGAGCTAACTGAACTTAATGGAGTTGTGCTTTTGTTTTTGGTAGGAGATGAATAATAAAATTTTATAATTTTTGAAGGAACAACTTCGCTGGAATTTGTCGTATCTTCATTTTCAGATTCAACATGTAAAGTCTCATTTATATTAGACTTTGACAAATATTTATCTTTGTTGTATTTAAAACTAACAAACATAAATTCAAATTTTATTAACTAAAATGATTTTTTGTTGCAACAACCAAAATTTGGTATCCTATAAATTTTTTTCTTTGACAATAACTAATGACAACTTCACTGATAAACTCAACAACTTCAGCTAATGATCAAGCATTAGTCAAAGTCAGTGACGATTTGTCTAACCTTATAGAGTCATTCATAGAATTGGGGATTTTAGTTCATGACAATCAAGGTACTCAACAATCAAATCAAGCACTCATCAATAAAATACAATCACTCATTCTACAATTGAAAGATTTAAACAATGAATCATCAATCTCATTAAAACAGTATCCAATTCCAATAGATGTTATATCATATATTGAGGATGGTAGAAATCCAGATATATATACGAGAGAATTTATAGAAATCAATGCTAAATTGAATGCAAAACTAAAAGGGAAAATGCAAGGATTCAAAAAATTAGCAGATGTGTTTGGAGAAAAGTTGTCAAAGGAATTTCCAAGTTTAAACGATGCAGTTGAAACAATCAAAACTAATTACGAATAAAAGAAATTGAATCAAATAAAGTTTTATGACATTTTGCGTATGGATATTGATATTTTTGAAAATAAAACAAATACATTTTTCAAATTAAAGATAAAAACAGACAACGTTCAGAATTTTGCTAATTTGGGTAGTACCAAACATTTTAAACATTTGATAATCCCAAGATGCGTTTACTGCAAGTAAATGTAAGTCAATTCAGATTGTTACAAAAGCATAATCATTATTTTAGACACCTATTGTTGCATTCGTAAATTCATGTTAAATAAACATCAGATCGGTTATTTGAAGTAAATGGCTGGCCAAAATGATTGAAATTAAAAAAATAATAATAATTTTAAATGGAAAAAAATAATTAATTTGAAAATCTTATGTCAAATTAGACAATCTGAAAAAGATTCATGTGGCTGGTTTTAATAATTTATAATTAATATTGCCTTGATATAATAAGTATGTAATTCTCTGAAAGAAGAGTAGAGCTGTGCACTCAAAATCGAACAGCTATTTACTTAGTTATTGTTGCATTTTTATATTTACTCATCATTAGATATTTTAATCTTCTAACTAATTTTTAATAAATATTATATAAGTTCTAACACAAAAGCCAAAAAAAAAGTTTAAAGGAAAACTTCTTCTATTATTACAACTCGTAAAACACGGTTAGTCGAATAAAAAAAACCAAAATTTCTATAAGAAATAAAATACTAATTCGTCAGCGATGTTACAGATGGCTAAAATATCATCAACTAAATTTTTTTATATGTATCACTTTAAATAATATTTATCCGCACTGTTTTGAAATCCTAATGTACCACTGATTTAGATATTGATGGTTAATCAAATAGCTACTCACGGTTTAAATCAAATTATAAATATTATTGAAATGATAAAACTTTAAAAGTTAATTTCTCAACAAAAAACGTATCATATCTAAGTTTACGGCGTCCATTTTTCTGTTTTGGGTTGTTGTTTAACCAAACTCAGATTAGATGGTTAGGAAGTTTATTTTTTTCTTAAATTTTGCGGTTTTTTCATATCTTTAATTATATTAATAAAGCATGAAATTAGAAAGCTATTGATTTCCATATATTAAACTAGGTTGCTCTTACGTTTAATATTTTAATTATATGGTTTGAATTTAATCCTCATTAAGCTGGTGGAAAATATCTTTTGTAGAAGTGATGCTGGTCATTTGACACGGAATGGAAACATTTGATTGTTCTAAAATTTTATTTACTGCATAATTTCTTATTTTGCATATTTTTTATTTTTACGGTTGATTTATTAAGTAATCATGCATAAAATTAAGATTTAAATTAAAAAATATAATAACAAGAGCCAACCATCGAAAACACTGTTACATTCGACGCATAAAGAAATAAGTAAATAAATCTATATATATATAATTGAATTGTAATTGTAAATCCCCGATTTTATACATTTTTTTCAAAAAAAATATAAACCTGAGTTCCAACTATATACTATCTTTTTTTACCATGTATAAATCATTCACCATACTATTATTAGCATTAGCTAACTTGTCTATCGCTTTTGATGATACTACAACAGTAACAACAACTCCTGTTGTAACTGCTACCACCACTGTTGCTTTACAAGAAGAAATTTATGGTACTGCTTACATTTACACTGCATCAGACGGACAATTAACTACAACTACAATTATTGGTGGTACTACTACAATCCCCGCAGATTACCAAGGTTCTGCACCAACCACTTCATTAGATACCGTGTCAACAAGTGCTCCATCTTCATCTTCGGAACCAACCACAACATCACCAGCAGCATCTTCAAATGCTCAAGTTTCAACTATTCCATTTACAGCACCTCCTGGTACTTACTCAACTTCTACTACCACCGGATTAACTACATTAGATGACGGTGCAACTGCTGTTTTAGAATTGGTCGTTTTATATACCGCCATCTGTGACGAATAGTCGGTATTCAAGATAGGAATTATTACTTTAGTTCAAGATTGTGTGTTTATTTTTTAATTTATTATATCATTTTTCAAATGTTGACATCTAAGATATCTATCTCTTGCTTCACAAATAGGTTTATCATCTTTTAGGTTATTTAAGAAGAATAGTCCTAAATCTTTCTGTTTTAAATTTGTAATTATTTTTATCCAATTTGATTTGTTTAACATCTTCTTTTTCTTATTTACCTTTATGATCTTATATTTTGCAAATGGAAACGATATATATTCCACGTTTCTAAATATTTGAACAATTGTTGACTCTGTAGCTCGACAAGTGACTTGATTAAATAACTGGACTCTACCACCTAATCCATCTAAACCAGCATCCAAACTAGCTGCTAATAATAATAGATTTAAACCAACAAAAAAATCAGGTGGTATATTGATCGCTATGGTTAATGATTCTAATAGAGTAATTGAAGCAATGTGATTTCTCATTCGAATGCAACCAGAGACTGGAAGTCTAGTGGAAACATACGAAAAGACTCCGTAATCTACTTCAAACATTGTGTCTTTGCCTTTAGAAGTTAAATAAGTTTTATTGGATTTGTTGATGTGAATTATCGAGTCGTATTCAGTATTAAATTTAGATTTAAAATATGATTCTTCATTTGAATATTGTTGATATGAAATGATTTCTTGGTCTACTCGAAATAGTTTCTCAAATTTGTTACTGCTGATTGGTTTAAGGTGTTCCAAATCGATACAATAAACTATTGCTAAAAAACATATGTACACAAGCATCTAATTCAAATTTCAAATCGCATCTGTTGTCTCAAAAATTAAACCGCAAATAAATTCACCATTAAATTAAATTGTTAGGCCAATGTCTTTAGAATAAAAAACTTTTAAATAGGTATTATACTACAAAATTAATGGGTTCCTAGAAATTTCCAATTATTCATAAGCTTCGGCAAAATCAAATATAATCCTACTAGCCCGATTGCATTGATTTACATTTCAAATCACAGATTCAATAAAAAAATATTCAATTCAAGTTTCTGGTAGTGGAAGCTATTTATAGTGAAATTGAAATATGAAATTTACATCATCGGAAGTTTTTACTATACAGGAAGAAGCAGAACATACATAATGCAAATGGAATTAATTTACACATTTTAAAATTTAGTGCGATGCCGTAACAATAACTAAAAATCTCGAACAAAAGATGTCTAGATGTTTTTTTTAGTATTTTGTTCTAAAACAAGCTACTAATCAATATATTTCGATTAAATAATTTATTCTAATACTAGCACAAGCAAGATAAGAACGTAAAATTTCCAATTTAGGTATTTCGTATCAACGTTTTTCAATAGTTATTTCAAAAACCCAAAATATTATTTGGATCGGTTGGGTCAAGAAAAAAACAATAGTAAACAAAAAAAACGTTAAATGTAAATCATATGCAATCGTTAATGCTTAAAATCTTAAACTTTTTTCATTGATATTCAACTTTAATCTTTATAACTGAAACAAGAAAAACCAATTACTAATGAATTTGTTTTGGAAATAATAGGATTGAAACTGAAAAGCTTTATTGCAATCCAATCAACAGTACCAGTTTTCTGAAACTTGTAATCAATTCACTTTTGTAAGACTGTAGACCTTAATTTGTTGGACATGCGGAGTTGATGTGATGCATATTTGATTATTTTTTAAAATCTTCATCTTTGTTACATTTACTAGATAGATGTATTTTGTAAATCCAGATTACATAAATATGTAACGTTATAGAAGTTTCGGATATTAAAGTTTCATTATTTCTACACAAAAACAAACTCGGACATTAATTAGATCATCGACCCTACATGATTGCATAAAGTCAAAGATAACATCCTAGTTTGTATGCATCCTATAATAAACAATAAGTAATTAAACTTTTGCATTTTCTTTTTTGACATTAGGTTGGGGTATTATATAAATAATGCCACAATAGTATCAATTTAGATTTAAAACAAGATTTGCCATTTAGCTGTATTACATACATTCGTTTACTCTTGATTTCACCTATAGTCATTTTTAAAACATAAAGAAAATGTCTAAAGACTTAGGTTTTGATATAGCAGGTGAAGATTCGTACACTGCTGTTCATGGAGTATTAGAATTAATGTACCAGAGTTGGTTCAATGGTGCAGACCATGGGACTGGAATTTATGTGCTAGTGGAGCGGGCAATTCCAATTATAGGCCACAAAATGCCAGAAGCGTTCATTCATAATGCAATATTGAAACAACTTAACTTGCTCGGACAATATCCAGATGTTAAAGATGTTGCTCCTTCAATATTATTTTCAGTCATATTTGGTGTAATTGTTTTGTTACATCTTCTTCTTTTTATCATAAATACCCATCGTGGTCATTATTTCTTTTTGAGTTTATTTTGGTCATTTATCGCTGTGATAAGATGTTGTTCTTTTATCTGGAGGGCTGCATGGGCCACAAATCTTCAGAATGCAAGAATGGGAATTGGTGATGAGATATTATTGGTAATTCCAACCATCCTCATGGTTTCTACAAATTTAGTTTTAGCTCAAAGATTATTTACATGGAGACATCCAGTTGGTGGTTCCAGAAAAACTTTTTGGGTTTTCATGTTTGGATTATATGCATTAGTTAGTTTGCTTACATTATGTTCAATATTAGCTTCAGCAATACCTTATGATTATTTATTATCCACTCAACAATATATTATTTATCAAAAATTAAATAAATTTGTTGCTGTTTTATTATTGGTTTATGTTCTTACAGCAACTGCTTTAATTGGTTTGAGTTTTTGGTTACCAACTGCAAAAGATGATCAATTATATACTTATCAACCATGGTGGATTGAAAGTTTTGCTCCATTATATTTTGTAAAGAAAAATGCAGCTAAACAAGCAGAAATTACATTTATGAAGCGTAACTCAAATCACCGACATGCAATTAGGGTTATAGCAGCAACACATCACCATTATAATATGGTTGAAGGTTTAAATAATCAAAGAGGGGATATGAAACATAATTTTTCCGTAATTATAGTTGGGGTTTCGACAATTTTATTATTCATCTCAAATATGTTGAGAGCCGTAGTTGTATTTCAAGGAAGGCCAAATTATAAGAGTGGACCAGCTTCAAGACCAACAGCAATGTATTTTGCATGGGGTGTTCATGAGATAATTATTCATTTGTTAGTAATAATAGGAAGAGCAGATTTGAGATATTATAGACCAGATGTTTTACCAGCAGCTGTTAGAGCGATTGTTACTGCTGAACAAACAGTGCAAGTAAGTGATGTTGAATCTGATACTGATGATGATTACACATTTAGAGCTAATAATTCTTACAGATCTCGAGTAACAACCTCATTAAATGATGATTCAGATATAGATCAAACTAATAATGTTGCACGTTATAGAATTGAAAACTCCGATTCAGACGATGAAAATTTCGAATTCACAAACTCAAAGATTTCTTTCAATTTTAATGAAACTCCAAGTAATGATGAATCTAAATCGAGTCTAGTAGAAAAAGAGAAAATTAACGATAAAAATCCATATGACGAATTTCAATTTTGATATGAATAAGAATAATATATATTTAAAGATTAACTATGTAAATAAAACTAAAATTTATTCTAAATTTAAATTCAACTTAGTTTGATTTTCTCAGTGATAAAATATGAAATCTAATCTTTTGTTTCCTTCATCTTTTGTAAATTGTCTATAATCGTTTTGTTCATCTTCTGTCATTGAATTCCATATTTCAGTTCTTTTTTTGTTTTTATAAACATAATATGCTTTAACCAATAATAATACAAAAATTGATCCAATTGCAATGAAAAACAATTGCAAATTTCCTCTTTTGTAAAGTGGTTTATCATCTTCTCTATAAATGTTCATGGCAATGATTGAACCTAATTGGACAAACATGTTATACAATGCTGATGCAATCGATCTGGTTCTTACTGAATTGGAGTTTCGAGATACCCATGATGCAACAATTGCATGAATGAAAGGTTGTCCCATAAATAACGTATTCAATACCCATGTTGGCCAAACTTCTTTACCTGTCCCTGGCCAAAATCTAATTACCGACATTATAATTGCACCCACCACTGGTTGAAGACAACAAATAAAACCTCGTTCATCGATTTTTTCAGAAACCCAAGTTATCGTTAATAAAGAAAAAATATGAATAACTGCTTGGGGTATTGCCAACAAATTTGTATCAAATACTGAAAAACCCAATTGTCTATTAATTAAACCAAAATATGGTTGGAAAGCTCTTAAACCAATATAAGTAATAATACCAATAGCATACAATGGCCATAAATCATAATCTGTAAAGCATTTCCAAATCATTCTTAAAGTTAAACCTTGTCTGTTGTGCATTGAACCTTTTGTAGGATCGTCTCTTAAAATTTTATTGACAATAATCTTTTCTTCTCTTTCATTGAACCAACCTTTTGGATGCATCCAGTTTTTAGTTTGAACCACTGATGGTACCATGGCATAAAAAGACCATAATCCAATTGAAAAAGTAAATATACCTTCAAACAAAAACAACCATCTCCAACCTTCATAACCAAGTACACCTCTCATTCTTAAAAGTGCAAATGCCAACATTGCAGTAAATATCTCGGTTACACTTATTGTTGTCCAAAACCATGACAATCTAACTGACAATTCTTTTGATGTAAAAAAATAACTTAACCATAAAATCAAATCTGCAATAAATCCACCTTGAATTGCACCAACAAGTGCTCTAGTAACAAAAAATGATGTTTTACCACTTAAAAAGAATTGAAAAGTTGCAACTAAACTCCAAGCACAGATTTGCGCTGGAATAAAAATATCAGGACCCAAAGCTTTTGAAATTATTTGTGAAGGTATTTCAGCTAATAAAAATGCAACACGAAAAATTGTATTACCAGTATTATAATCATTTGTAGTCAAATTTAAATCATCCAACAAGTTATCAGTGACTGCTTGAGCTAAATTTCCTCTATCAATTTGTAGTGCCATAAACATTACACATGAAGTTAAAGCTACTTTGTAATTGACTTTTCTAATAATTTTCTTTTCTTCTTGTTCTGTCCATTCGAAATGTGGGTCAAAAGCTGATCGAGACTCGTATTTTGCTGTTTCGTATAATTCCCGATAATACTCTTCCACTTTAGTATTTAAAAAAGGATTTTTTGCTAATTCATCTGATTCTGAAGATTCCAACGATTTTGTTTTTACAAGTTCACCATCTTTCTTTTTGAAAAAGTCGCTAAAAAACTTTGTAGAATCAGATTTACTCATTTTGTAATACTGTATCAAGTATCTACGAAACTTATTGCTTATTTATAGTTATCACAACATTCATTACAGCTAAAGGTTATTAATTGTGGATACTCTTATTGCAGTAAAATTCTCATTTTGCTAAAATCTCCAAGAAAAAGCTGATGATGGTATTATTGCAAATATGAATGAAATTCAACATTGATTTCTTGATTAATGCCACAGTACTACTATGTTCAAGTAATTATAAAAAGCTTCTCATAATTCTTTTGCAACCAAGAAAAAATAAAAGTTAATTTTTTTGCAATTAGGGCGAAAAAAGGGTAAAACTTCAAGTATTCACATGAGATGTATATTAAATACGAG
Organism: Insectozyma xiaguanensis; assembly: GCA_030555925.1. Classification (NCBI taxonomy): domain Eukaryota; kingdom Fungi; phylum Ascomycota; class Pichiomycetes; order Serinales; family Debaryomycetaceae; genus Insectozyma; species Insectozyma xiaguanensis. The sequence continues at coordinate 138,036 of JANIVQ010000015.1, read as the reverse complement.
AGAGAATAAGGTAAGAAAATAATTATAAGCTATTTAAGCTCAACTCACTTTTGAAAGCATCGTTCAATAAAGAAACAATCGGTGTTCCATTTTGATCAAGTTCTGGTGATGATTTAGGAGGTAATCTAATGATTGGATTACCCAATAATGATTTCCGTCTACTTTCTTTTAAAAACTCATTTATTGAAACGTATTCTTGTTGAAAATTCAATATTTGTTTTTCATTAGACATCAAATTTGCTTTTAAATCTTGTGGAGAATAAATCAATAAATTTGTTGTATTAGTGGAATCATATAAAGTGTTTGAGTTTTCTTTGTCTTCAGCAAAAGAATCAATTAACTCTGAGTCAGGTTTAATATCTGAAATGGTTATATTATCATCTTCTAATTCTGTGGGAGTTGGTTGTTGTTGGACTTGTTCTTTTTGATTCAATAACGTTTGCCTTTTTAAATTAACTTCTTCCTGTTTAGACTTGTTTAATTCATCCAACTTGTATTGAATCTCAACTAGCTTATTTCTAAAGCCCAATGTTTCTCTTGATATTAACAATTGTTGATCTTTTAATGATGATTTCAATTTGTTGATTTTATTGTCTCTGCTTTCAATGATTTTTTCACTTATTAATAAATGTTTTCTTAGATTAACATTCACTAATTCCACTTCAATCAATTTGTTGCCAATATTATGCAATGAGTTTTCCAATGAAAACAATTTCGATTCTTCTTGATGAGAACTCTTTAAAAGATCCATCTTTAAATTTAAAATCACATTTTCCAATTCCTCAATTTTTTTATCACGTCTTTCTAATTCATCATTCAACAGTTGATTATTTTGTAAATTATTACCGAAAGTTTGTGGTGATGACAATATTGAAGATGTAGATATGGAAGTATGTTGTTGAGGTGTTGGTATTCTTGAATGAAAATTATCTTTGGAATGTTTTTTGGTTACTACAGTCATACTTGTGGCTGCACTGGTTCTATTTGACATGAGTAAAGATGGCACATTTTGTTGATCAGCAGATTTCATTGATAACAATTCATTTTCCAACTGTTTGATATAAATATGATTTTGATCATTTAATTTTTCTAACTGACAAACTTTAGTTTTTAATGAACTTGTACTTATTTCAGAGTTTACACGTGCACTGTTTTTTATAAATTTAGCTCTAGTACCAAATCTCAAAGTAGATAATGTTTCAATTTCATGTAATGATGATGGAGAACAATTTATAATCAAAGATGTTCTTGAATTACCTCCCAATGATTCCTGTAGAATCCTAGTTAATTTAGAATCTCGATATGGAATATGAGTTGATTTTCCATCAGTCAATGCATTTATAACATTACCTAAAGCAGATAATGAACTGTTTATTTTTTTAGCTTCTTTTAACGTTTGCCCTTGAGCACCAGTCTTGTCGATTTTTTCAGAACCAGCTAAATCAACTAAGAATAAATTTGATCTTTTTATATTTTCAGTCTCAACATGCTTTTGTATTAATTTGATTTGAAAAATTGTATGTGATCTTGACGATTCTTCATTCATATCTGTTGATGCAACAGATCTATTCTTTAGTCCAGTACTCAAAATATCCAAAAGTTCTAATTCACAATTAATTTGTTTGATTGTCAAATTTTTAACATAAATTCCTTGGTCTTTATCCTCATTAATTGTTAATTTATCCAGTTCTGTTGATGTGTCAATCAAATCTTTAATTTGTTCCATATAAATTTCCATAAATGAAACAGAAATTGAATATTCAATATCATTTGATTCAATTAAACCAATTTTTTCAAAAAGCTCATTAGAAAGTCTTGGGATGATCCCCAGTTCATTATCATTAAATGTTTTACCCAACATTGTATAAGTTTTCCCTGAACCTGTTTGACCATAAGCCAAAACACAACCATTATACCCATTAAATAAATCATCCACTGTTTCAGCAATAGAATAATCATAAATTTCCCCTTGTGAACTAGATGGTGAAAACACTTTATCAAAAGTGTAATGATTTGTATAATCTTTACCATTGATGGAGACTGTTTGAAAATTTGGGAATTCAATTATAGATTTGCCTTTTGATATTTCTTTGTCATTTTCAGGACGAAATCGACATAAAACTTTAATGTTATTAAATGAAGGTTCTAATGCAGTTGATATTCGACTCAAATTGGATGGTGATAAACAATTATATGATATGGTTTCTACTGTATCATCCAAATATTCAGCACTTTGATCAAAAAACCCATCATCGCTATTGATTATCTTGGAATTATTATTAGACATTGATTACACTGATGTGAATAATTTTTTTGTGATCAAATTATATTTGGTCCCTGTTTTATGTTATTCTTGTATTGCGGAGTACAATGTAATTGAGACTTTTTTTTGAAATGCAAAATGAATTGTAGGTGATCCAGAATTCTAAAAATTTTGATTTAGCAGATATGAAAATATTTCGAATGCAACTAATGTGGTTCTAATTAGGAAAATGTTAATAAAGTTTAATTTAACGTGTCTAGAAAAGGTTAATTAAATTTGTTTTGTTTATGTTTTGGTGCCTTGCACTAATGTTTTGATTTGAATTTGAATTTTTGCGTGGTTATTTTATCTCTATTCTTAACTAATATTCTGATCTTATCTTTACCAACTAGCCATATGAGCAATACGTTAAATCTGATGAGAGTGATTCTATCTAATATTTGCAGCTCTGCTTACCTGTTAATTGAATTTGTGATCTTTTGGTTATTTCCAATGGCTGCAAAATATGGTAGCAACTGTTACTTAGCGTACCTGACTAAGACCAATTATAGTCAACACTGATGATTGAAACTTTGATATAAGCACAACAATCAAGAAGTTTCGCTTGTTGAAATGTAGTATCGATATCGAGTAGAGAAGGAATGTTTAATTTGCGGATCGTATTTTGATCAGCTGTAATTACTATTACAACAAAACCTGAAAACTCAAAATTTAAACAGGTTCACCAAAAAACAATACATAGGTATCAATTTTAAAAGCTAAATTATAAAAAGATCTTTAAAAGTTTGATATTTGACATTTAATGTAATTTGTATTATCACCTCATAGATTATTTTTTCAACGAAGGAGTCAAAATGCAGAGTCAAAATTATATCTGCAACTTCATTTTTATCTTTTAGTCTGTATCATTCTATTGATTGTTAGTCAACTAAGCTTTCATCTAACTAATCACATTAAAAATTTTTAAAATTACCTGCCATCAATCACTAGTCCATACCTAAGAATAAACTTAGCAATCAATTTACGATGAGCTTGTAATTTAATTAATTGAAAATTTTCAAGAAAAGTTAAAAATTTAATCAAAGCACGTGACTTGGGTTAAACTCTGGTCGAAATGGACCTTTCTCGGCCCTGCAAAATTATTACTCATGGAATAAAATTTATTTTGATTAATTCTACAAAGACTTTTCTAGTTTCAAATTATTCAACCTAAAGCTAATTGATTACTTACAATGTCATCACCTCAGCAAATTGCAAACACTTTTCAAAAAGCTTTGAATTTATCAGGCTCTCCAAATGCTGTTTCAACATCCCCTACTCAATCATTTTTAACTCAACACCCATCATTTTCAAAACCAACTAAAGCTTTGAAACCATTCAGTACAGAAGATATTAAAGTTTTATTATTAGAAAACGTCAATCAAACTGCGATAAATATTTTCAAAAATCAAGGTTACCAAGTTGAATTTTATAAAAGCTCATTACCAGAAGATGAATTGATTGAAAAAATTAAAGATGTTCATGCCATTGGTATTAGATCAAAAACAAAATTAACAGAAAATATCTTGAGACATGCTAAAAATTTGGTTGTTGTTGGATGTTTCTGTATTGGTACAAATCAAGTTGATTTGGATTTTGCTGCAAAATCAGGTATCTGTGTTTTCAATTCACCATTTTCAAATTCAAGATCAGTTGCAGAATTGGTAATTGCTGAAATAATAACTTTAGCCAGACAATTGGGTGACAGATCTATTGAAATGCACACAGGTACTTGGAACAAAGTCTCAGCTAAATGTTGGGAAATAAGGGGTAAAACTTTAGGAATTGTTGGATATGGTCACATTGGTTCTCAATTGAGTGTTTTAGCTGAAGCAATGGGTATGAATGTTATATATTACGATACAACAACAATTATGGCTTTGGGTAATTCCAAACAAGTTGATACTTTGGACGAATTATTGAAAAATGCTGATTTTGTTACTTTACACATCCCAGCTACTCCAGAAACCAAAAATTTATTGAGTGCTCCACAATTTTCAGCCATGAAGGACGGATCTTATGTTATTAATGCTTCTAGAGGTACTGTTGTTGATATCCCAGCTTTGATTCAAGCCATGAAAACTGGTAAAATAGCTGGTGCAGCTTTAGATGTTTATCCTCATGAACCAGCTAAAAATGGTGAAAATTTGTTTGCTGATAATTTAAATGAATGGGCAAGTGAATTATGTTCATTAAGAAACGTTATATTGACTCCACACATTGGTGGTTCAACAGAAGAAGCTCAATCAGCAATTGGTATTGAAGTTGGAAATGCTGTAACAAAATACATAAATGAAGGTACATCACAAGGATCAGTTAATTTCCCAGAAGTTCAATTGAGACCATTGGATTTAGATCAACAAAACGTTGTCAGAGTTTTGTATATACATCACAATGTTCCAGGTGTTTTGAAAACCGTCAACAATATCTTATCAAATCATAATATTGAAAAACAATTTTCTGATTCTCAAGGTGAAATAGCTTATTTGATGGCCGATATTAGTGATGTTGACATTAGTGATATCAAATCATTGTATGAACAATTGGAGCAAACTCCATACAAAATCGCAACTCGTTTGTTGTATTAAACATTATTGAATGCTTGAACTTTTGTATATTTAATTTTATATTTTTAATGTTATATATTTTCTCTATATTTTCTCTATATTTAATAATTTCAATTAGCGGTTAAAGATATGAAGATCACTGATTTTACAATAAATAATCAAGATCAATGGATGTATCTATATAGAAATAGAAGAGAAAGATTAGGTATTGAAACAAAAATTGTATCACAAGCTACTATCTCAAACAAAGACTTAAGCGTCAAAATTCCAATATTTCCAATATCTCCAAAAATCAGATACAAGGGAAAGATGAAAACAACTCCAACCAATATTGCTAAACACAATTTCAACAGAGTAGAACAATTGAGTCATCAGAGCTTTTCTGTTAGAAGTTTGGTGTTTCATACAGACAAGTTAGGATCTAGTGATTACAAAACTCAATTTGACGGTGCAGAATATTACAAAAATGAATACCCATCAAAAAAGGTTAAAAATATTATTTAAATTAAATAAAAACTTGTTAGATTGATACCATCGATTTATTTGGAACCATAAACTATTCAATCTCTTTCAATATACATATAAATTTGGTAGCGTTTTTAAACTGCATATAGTTACTTTTTTTTTGCCAATGTTGGTGGCAACAGTATTTCTAACAAAAAAACTAATAGAATCAAACCGTCAATATATTTTAAAAATGGCATTGGTATCAGCAGCTCCATACCTAGCATTACTAGGCGAACAAGATACTAGCTTAAAATCATATGCATTATCATCATTAAATGATGTAGTTGATCAATTATGGGCAGAAATTGCAAATAACATTTCAGAATTGGAGGAATTATATGAAGATAATAATTTTGATAAAAGATCTTTGGCTGCATTGGTCATATCTAAAGTTTATTATAATTTGGGTGATTTCGATTCTTCAGTTAAATATAGTTTGTACGCAGGTGATGAATTTAATCTCGATGAAAAATCACAATATACTGAAACGATAGTAAGTCAATGTATAAACTTATACAGTTCATTAGCTCAAAAACAATTTAAGGATTCTTCATACAATATTGATCCAAGATTGACTGCCATATTTGAAAAAATGTTGGAAAAATGTTTGAAAGCAAATGAGATTAAATTAGCCTTGGGCATAGCTTTAGAAAGTTATAGATTGGATTTAGTGGAATCAATATTAAAAGATCAAATTAAGAAAAATGAAGAAACAGCTTTGGGTTTAATAAATTATGTATTGATATGTTCCAACTCAACCATCAAAAGTACAACATTGAGAGTTAAAGTTTTAAATTCATTAATTTCATTATTGTTAACCTTGAAACATAATCAAGATTTTTTCACAATTATAAAAATTATTGTTCAATTAAATGATTCACAATTGGCAACAAAGTTTTTTCAAGAATTGATTGTACAAAAAGAAGATTTGATTGCATATCAAGCAGCATTTGATTTAGTTAATGCAGCATCTCAAGATTTATTGGAAAGTGTTATTAATCAAATTAATGGATCTATCGGTGATAATGATGAACCAAATCCAACAACCAAAAAGATTTTAAATATTTTATCTGGTGTTCCAACTTGTGATTTGGATAATACATTTTTATACAAAAACAATAATACTGATATAACTATTTTGAACAAAACTAAAAATTTATTAGATGGCAGAAGTTCCATCTTTCATTCAGCTGTTACATTTGCTAACGCATTTATGCACGCAGGTACAACTGATGATTCATTTTTCAGAAAAAATTTGGAATGGTTAGGTAGAGCAACTAATTGGTCTAAATTTTCAGCAACAGCTGCTTTGGGAGTTATTCACAAAGGTAATTTGTCACAAGGAAAAAATATATTGAAACCTTATTTACCAGGTTCTTCTGGTGCTGCCCATACCAAAGGTGGTTCATTGTTTGCTTTAGGATTAATTTTTGCTGGACATGGAAGAGAAGTTATTGAAACATTGAAGAATTTCCTTGATGAAAATGGTAATGCTGCGGGATCTAATGACATAGATGTACAATTACATGGTGCTGCTTTAGGTGCTGGTGTTGCTGGTATGGGATCAAGAAGTGAAGAATTATATGAGTCATTAAAAGTTGTATTATATTCTGATTCAGCTATTTCATCACAGGCAGCAGCTTTAGCCATGGGATTGGTAATGTTGGGTTCAGGTAATGAAACTGCAACAAATGATATGTTAACTTATGCATTAGAAACACAACATGAAAATATTATCCGTTCATTAGCTATAGGTATTGCATTATTGAATTATGGTCAAGAAGAAAAAGCTAATACAATTATAGATAAATTAATGTTACAAGAATCTTCAATTTTAAGATACGGTGGAGCTTTTACAATTGCATTGGCATATGCAGGTACAGCTAACAAGTTGGCAATTAAGAAATTATTACATTTTGCAGTTTCAGATCCAAGTGATGACGTAAGAAGAGCTTCAGTTTTGGGTTTAGGATTCTTGTTGGTTCGTGATTATACTGCTACACCACAAATTGTTAAATTATTATCACAATCTCATAATCCTCATGTAAGATACGGGACTGCTTTAGCTTTGGGTATATCTTGTGCTGGTAGAGCTTATACACCAGCAATAGAAGTTTTGGAACCATTAACTAAAGATCCAGTTGATTTTGTTAGACAAGGTGCATTAATGGCATCATCAATGATTTTAATTCAACAAAATGAATTTGTTTATCCAAAAGTTAAAGATTTTACAAAACAATATGCTGATTCAGTTAAGAACAAACATGAAGATGCTTTAGCAAAATTTGGTGCTACATTAGCTCAAGGTATAATAGATGCAGGTGGTAGAAATGTAACTATAAATTTGGAAAATTATCAAACAAATACATTAAATATTAAAGCTATTGTTGGATTAACAGTTTTTGTTCAATCTTGGTATTGGTTCCCTTTGGCACATTTCTTGTCATTGTCATTTGCTCCAACATCTATAATTGGTATTAGAGGATCAGATTTCAAGATTCCTAAATTTGAAATTAATTGTCACACTAATCCAGAATATTTCCAATACCCTCCTAAAGTTGAAGAAGCTAAAGAAAAACAACCCGATAAAGTTGCAACTGCTGTATTATCAACAACTGCAAAAGCGAAAACCAGAGCTAAGAGAAAGCAATCAAAGAAAGATAACGATGATGATAAAATGGATATTGATGAAAATAAAGAAGAAACAAAAGATGAAAAAACCGAGGATTCAAAAGAATCTGACAAGAAGGAAGATAAAAAAGAAGAAAAATCTGATAGTCCTGTTGTTGTTCGTTATACAAAAACTCCGTATAAAATTGAAAATGTATCAAGAGTCATGCCATTACAATCAAATTATGTTTCATTTATAAAAGATGATAGATTTGTTCCAGTTAGGAAATACCGTGGTCATTCAAGCATAATAGTTTTACAAGATACAAAGCCTGATGAAACTGTAGAATTTATTAAAACGGTTAAACAGTTGAATGTAACTGAAGCACCATTGCCGGAACCATTTACATTGAGTGGTGACGATTTGAAAGATGAAGAAGAATCTTAAATAGGTAATGAAAATGTATAATATTGATGGCAAATTTAATCACAATTTATCAAATTGGGATCTGTAATACAAGCTATTTGAACTGTATTTCTATTAACTTGATCAAATGCAGGTAGATGTTTCCATTTTGAAAATTTAAATCGATTATTTCTATATTTCACCTGTCGTTGTTTTAAACCGTAAACTCTAAAGTTTTGATAAATAATAAGGAATTGTAGTGTATATCCTGAAGGTACATCACAAGAAAATGCTCCACCTATACCTTTTCCTGTAATAAATTGAGTTTGAAAACTTGGGGCAAACCCTGCTATAAAATTTCCAAAATCAACTCTTAAATTTAAACCAAAATCTAATTCAATAGTCCATGCTTGTCTATAAGTAGCTCGATTTCTTGAAAAATTTGTTACACAAGAACCTAAATTAGTTCTTTTTTCAATTATGTCGAAATTTGAATCTTGATAAGATATTTCAGTAAATGATTTTGAAGAAGGGTCTATTAGATTTTCATTCATAATTGCTGATTGTGAAGATTCTACCCAAATTGCACCATAATAAATTAAATCATCCTTGTTTATTTCATCATGAGAAGTTACAACTAATGGGGTTGTATTTTCTAGAAATGTTGAATTTGATGTATCTTTATAAAAAGGTGATACTTTGATTGATGAATCTACAACATTTAAAATAAGTGAATAGCTTATAAATATGATTGCTGCAAAAAATTGCATTACTTGAAGAAATGGAAAAATTTAATCAGAAAATACCAAATTTCATAAAAATGTAAAATCAAAAGTAGTCCCGGACTGATATTGTCTTAACAATCCAATAAGCTGATCAATAAAACTGAAAGAAAATTGAAACATCATAGATTTGTTAACAAATAAAATCATTTTTCCATCTTGATTTAGCGCTTCATCATGAATTAAGTAATAAAATTGTTTTTAAAAAACTGGAGAAGCCACAATTGTTATCCCACAAAAGCTGAATTAATAAACACATGATAAAAAAAATTAACATTCTACAAACGTGTTATTGTGTAGCACAATCGAGGTGAAGAAACGCATTTTCTATTGTTTATATGAAAACAAAACTTTTTCAAAGAATAAATTGATAATTCGCATCAGTTTTTAAATTTTAATGGCTAGGAGACATGGATAAATTGTTTTTGATCAATTTTCAGCCAAAGCCTAATTAATTGTCAAATGTATAATCGGTTCATATCAGTATTCTAACCATGTAAAACGGCTGGCACGATGTAATTCAATTTTTTTTTTCCTTGTTAATCATTTTGAAGCAGGCTTGACTATTTGTAGCATTTGTTCAATCAGATTCAAGTACCAAAATGGATAACCGCTTAAAGTGTGTCAGATTGTCTATTGGACACTTAAAATAGAAGCAAATAAGCCATAGTATTTACAATTGTAAGCAATGATAGTGTATAGTCTTAATACAATACCGTTTAGAACAATGATTAGCATGTATATGATTGACGTTAAACTAACACAATCAAAACTCAACACTTCATTAAAGAAAACAACAATATAAAAGGACATTAATTTCTTTGTCATTTCAATCAGGACAAATATGTTGGCTAATTGGTTAACTTTGATAGCAACTTTCTTGGTTGTATTAAATGCTGCTATTATAAATGAAAAAGTTATTGCCGGTGTTCATCAATATGAAATGGTGTTAAAACCTGCTAAAAACAAAAGAGATACTTTATCTGATGGCTCACCATTTCTGCTTCATCCTGATTATTCAATTAAAGTTCAAGTCGGTTCGAATAGTGATCCTGTTTATGTTATTTTCGATACTGGACTGTTTAATCCACATATTGTTAGTAACGGAGCAACTTGTGGGCCAAATTGTGATCCAGAAGCATATGGGTATTTTAAATCAAATGAGTCTACTACAATCACTAGAACAGGTATAATTGAACAAGATAATTATGGAGGAGGTACTTATTCAAGTTATCTCAGAGGTGAATTAGTGTATGACGATTTTTCAATTGGTGGTGTTACTTTAAAAAATTTCTCTTTTATCGATACAACTGAATTAAAAGGAATAGATCAAAGTATATTGGGAATGAGTTTAGTTGGTGATCCAGCAAGATGTCCACCAAAAGTTGCTTATGAACAAGGACACATTAATAAACCATATTTCTCATTTTATTTAAGTGATTATACAACTACGGGTAGGTTTTTCATGGGAGGTTATGATAAAGCAAAAGTTGATGGTGATTTTAGTTGGACTTCAATTAAAGAATCAAATGTTCATGCTCATTCAGATTATATGATTATTAATGGTCATAACATTACTATTAATAAAACTTATACTGTTGATACTGGAGGAAACTCGCATTACCTTCCTACTGATGTTTATGAACAATTCCTTGATGCGATTCCACAAGATCCAAGAAATCCTAGAGGAAGTAAAAAAATTGATTGTTCATTATTGGAAAATAAGACAATAACTTATACAATCAATGGGAAAGAGCTTACAATACCATTAAAATCAATTGTTGATCCTAGTGACAGTGGTGAACATTGTAACCTTGTTGTTAAAGAAGGAACTGATCCTCAATTAGGTGCTAAATTTTTTAGATATATGTACATTGCTCTTGATTATGATCAAGAACGTATTGGTTTTGCTCAATTGAAAAACACAACATATACAAACGTTATTTCATTCTAGTTATAAATATTTATTTACATATTAGACTGTAAATTGTTCTTTTGAAGTTTTCTTTCATATTGATTTTCGATTTTTAAAATAATTTCTACTAATTGGATTGTAAGTGCACATATAATTTGGATGTAACTCAAGATTAGTTAAGGTTAGAGAACGTACTTCTAATTATTTACTGATTTAAAGTTAAAATTTGGACTATTTGACTAAAATTTCTAGAAGCAATCCCCCACTTATAATGTGAAACGTGTACTCCTTCACATCTTTAAGCTTTCATATCATCACAAAATGTTTAAAGCTGAAGGTTGTCTTCCGAATATTGTGTTGCTAAATGTAGAATTCTGCAATGAACACAAAATTAGTTCAAAGGTATTTATTTAAAAAATTGTTGGTAATAATAATTTGAAATTTTGTACAAGTTTGACTTGAATACAATAGAGATGGTTAGATACAAAAATCAGTGTTTCGTCATTGATTATCTTTTATTTACATTTAAGAAATTATGCATTTCTCAATTATTTAAAATTAAAAATAGAATTGTTGAAGATACCTTCTTACTCGTTACTGATGATATATTGTCATTTCAAACTTAATTCAACTTTAAATTTAATGATCTGGTTAATACGTTTTTTTTATTGTTCCAAAAGGATTAAATGATGTTAGTTACACGTTTAATAATTATATTTTTTACTTTGGTATTGTTAAAATCAGTGCTTCATAACGAGTTCCATTTTTTTCTCCTTTCAATGCAAATAACCATGCAAAATTTCTAGAATGTTGTAATTTTGATTCTAATAACCGTATTACTTAACCAATTTAGCATTTATATTTTTCTCCATGCGGCCTCTTTTATCTTCAACACATTTTTTTCAGTTTCAAAGAATGCAGACCATTAAATACATTCATTTGATGTATTGAATTTAAATAATTTCAAAGGAGCAGATGACTGGTTCTGTCTATAACGTTTAAATCATAACTTCAGTATAAGTTACGATTGTTTTCAGAGCAATTAAATTCAGGTTTGAAGATTTGATCAGAGTTCATAACAGTCCCGATTCCGAACAATAGCTGTAGCGTTTTGAATATTCAACAACACTATTGTTGAACAGTCCGAAAATTTCGAAAATTAAACAATATAAAAGGGTGTTAATTTTCCTATAATATTGAAAGCTGTAAACCTCAATAATGTTAACTAATTTGTTAGGTTTGATTGCAACTTTTTTGGTTGCATCCAATGCTGCTATTTTAAGTAAAAAATCTAATGCTGGTGTTTTACTGCATGATTTAATTTCACCAATTAAAAGAGATGGTTCAGATGATGGTACCGAATTTCTGATTCATCTGTATTATTCAGTTAAAGTTGAAGTTGGTTCAAATAAAGATCCAGTTTATGCTATATTTGATACTGGACTGTTTGATCCAATGATTGTTGATGTAAATGCAACATGTGGAACCAATTGTAATCCAACAACACTTGGTTCTTATAAAGCAAATGAATCTACTACAATTACAAGAACTGGAAAATCTCATCAAGATAATTATGGTGGAGGTAGTTATTCAAGTTATCTCAAGGGTGAAGAAGTGTATGATGATTTTGTCGTTGGTGGTTTGACTTTGAAAAACTTTTCACTTGTTGATGTTACTGAACTTAAAGGATTTAGACAAAGTATTTTAGGTATGAGTTTAGTTGGTAGTCCAGAAAGATGTCCTCCAAAAGTTGCTTACAAGCAAGGTTTAATTAATAAACCTTATTTTTCATTTTACTTGAGTGATTATACATCTGCTGGTAAATTCCATTTAGGTGGTTATGATAAAGCTAAAGTTGATGGTGATTTCAGTTGGACTTCAATCAAGAATTCAAATGTTCATGCTCATAGTGATTATATGATTATTAATGGTCATAACATCACTATTAATAAAACTTATACTGTCGATTCTGGTGGAAATTTAAATTATCTTCCATCTGCTGTTTATGAACAATTCCTTGATGCAATCCCACAAGATCCTAAAAACGCTAGAGGTAGTGAAAAGATTGATTGTTCATTAGTTGAAGGTAAGACTTTCACTTATGTCATCAATGGAAAAGAACTTACTTTACCATTGAAATCTATTGTTGATCCTCGTGATAGTGGTGAACATTGTAACATTATTGTAAAAAGAGGAACTGAAGCTCAATTAGGTTCACAATTTTTCAGATATATGCATATTGCACTTGATTATGATCAAGAACGTATTGGTTTTGCTCAATTTAAAAACACAACAGAATCAAACGTTGTTTCATTTTAGTTATATATATTTATTTACATATTAGACGGTAAATTGTTTTTTAAACCTTATTTTGCATTGATTTTCGATCTTTTATAAAAATTTCTAATTTCTGTTATTGTAAGTTTATATAACCTAAGTTATTTATAAATTCAGAAAAAAAAAAGACCTTTACTATTCAAAATTCTAATTATTTTACTGCTTTAAAGTTAAAATTTGGTCTATTTGACTAAACTTCACCAGCGGCAATCCCCCACTTATAATGTAAAACGTGTGTACTGCCTCATATTTCTCAGCATTTTATCACAAAATGTTTTAAAAAACTGAAGGATGTTTACCGAATATTGTGTTGCTAAATCTAAATTTCTGCAATGAACACAAAATTGGTTCAAAGGTATTTCTTTAAAAGTATGTTGGTAATAATTTTTTGAAATATTGTACAAGTTGGACTCGAATACAATAGAAATGGTTAGATACAAAAAACAAAGAACTATTTTGTCAAAGATTATCTTTTATATTTAAGAAATTATGCATTTCTGAATTATACAAAATCAAAAATAGAAAATTGAAATTGTTGTAATAGAGAAATATTATCTCTTACCCGTTACCCGTTATTGATGATAGATTGTCGTATCAAAATTTAATTCAATTTTAAAATTAATGATATAGTTAACATGATTTTATTATTGTTCCAGGAGTTCAACTTAAGATTAAATGATATTAGTTACACGTTTTATAGTTATACTTTTGGTATTGTTGAAATCAGTGCTTCATAACTAATTCCATAATTTTCTCCTTTAAAGGAAAAAGAAAATAAAGTATACTTATATGAAAGCGGGTTAAATTTTTTATGTAGGTTTTAATTTATTTGTGTTAACTCTGATTTAGTGCTTGGTGTGCAATGATATTTGATGTATAAAGTAGAACTCGATTGATACTTGGATTGGGTTTTTTTGTTCAACATAAACAGTTCTACTAGCTGCTTGATATACTTGCTCTTGGAGTGCAAGGAACTATGCAAAAGTTCTAGAATGTTGTAGTTTTGATTCCAATAATCGTATTACTTTACTAATTTAGTATTTACATTTTTTTTGAGAATCCCTTTTTTTTTTCCGTTTTTCTGTTTAACACATTTTATTCAGTTTCGAAGACTGCCGAACATTGAATATATTCATTTGATGATCAAATTTGAATACTTTTAAAAAAGCAGATGATTGCTTCGGTTTATAACATTTGTATTATATGCTTATTATGAGTTAAGATTGATCCCAGAGCGGCTAAATCCAGATTTAAAGATTTGATCAGAGTTCATAACATATCCGTTTCCAAACAATTGCTGAAGCGGTTTAAATATTCAATAATACTGTGTTTTTGAGCCGTCCGAAATATTAAAAAATAATATAAAAGGGTGTCAATTTCCTCATAATATCGAAAGCTATATACTTCAATCATGTTAACTAATTTGTTAGGTTTAATTGCAACTTTTTTAATTGCAACTAATGCTGCTTTTTTAAGTAAAAAATCTAAAGCTGGTGTTCAACTGCATGATTTGATCCCACCTTCAAAAAGAGATGTTTCGAATGCTGATACAGAAATTCTGATTCATTTGTATTATACAGTTAAAGTTGAAGTTGGTTCAAATAAAAATCCAGTTTATGCTATTTTCGATACTGGACTGTTTGATCCAATGATTGTTGATGTAAATGCAACATGTGGAACCAATTGTAATCCAACATTACTTGGTTCTTATAAAGCAAATGAATCCACTACAATTACTAGAACCGGGAAAACTTATCAAGATAATTATGGTGTGTCTTCTACTTCAAGTTATCTTAGAGGTGAATCAGTTTATGATGATTTTTCTATTAATGGTTTGACTTTGAAAAACTTTTCACTTGTTGATGTTACTAAACTTAATGGATTTCAACAAAGTATTTTAGGTATGAGTTTAGTTGGTAAACCAGAAAGATGTGTTCCAAAGGTTGCTTATAAACAAGGATTAATTAACAAACCATATTTCTCATTTTACATGAGTGATTATACATCTACTGGTAAATTTCATTTGGGTGGTTATGATAAGGCTAAACTTGATGGTGATTTCAAATGGACATCAATTAAAAATTCAAATGTTCATGCTCATGCTGATTATATGATTATTAATGGTCATAATATTACTATTAATAAAACTTATACTGTTGATACTGGTGGTACTTTGAATTATCTTCCACCTCCAATTTATGAACAATTCCTTGATGCTTTACCAAAAGATTCAAAGAACGCTAGAGGTAATCAAAGAATTGATTGTTCATTAGTTGAAGGTAAGTTTTTTACTTATGTCATTAATGGAAAAGAACTTACTTTACCATTGAAATCAATTGTTGATCCTCGTGATAGTGGTGAACATTGTCATATTATTGTTAAAAATGGTACTTATGCTCAATTAGGTTCACAATTTTTTAGATATATGCATATTGCACTTGATTATGATCAAGAACGTATTGGTTTTGGTCAATTAAAAAATACAACTGATTCAAATGTTGTTTCATTTTAAAATTCAATTAAGATATGAATTTATATTTAACTCCATATTTTAAAATCAATATAAAATTTTCGAAATTTTCTTTTTAATTTTTTTAATTAGTTTTTTTGTTAAAGTATATATTAGGTAAAAACTATAACTTATACAGTAGAAGCCTAAGAATGTGACGCTTGATTCATAAGATGATGATTTATTTCATATCAGATTGATTGGTTTCATATTAGACTGTATTGTAGTCATAATAATTTAATTAGTTTTGTCTAGTATTTGAAAATATCATAAGTCAACCTAGGATAAAACTTGGACCTGTATTCTGTTTAACTATAAATTAGTCGATTGTATTTTAAATTATATTGACATATATGTAGATCTCCGTATAAGATGCAACCACTCAGTAACCACGTTGAATTTAATATTTTCAATTTATCTGAAATCTCGGGTAACAGAATAGGGTTCGATTCCGGAGAGGAAGCCTGAGAAACGGCTATTACATCCATGGAAAGCAGCAGACGCGTAAATTACCCCATCCTGAGACGGGGAGGTAGTGACAATAAATAATGATACAGAACCCTTTTGAATGAGGACAATGTAAAAATACCTTAAACGAGGAACAATTGGAAGGCAAAGTCTGGTGCCAGCAGCTGCGGTAATTCCAGCTTCAAGAGCGTATTTTAAAGTTGTTGCAGTTAATAATTTTAATGGCTGCAAAAAGATATTTATTAACTTGGCATGATAATAATTAAGAAAAATACAATTTGTCCAAATTAAAAAAAATCAAATGTTAATCAAGACTTTTAATAGAATATTTTAAAGTAATTCATTTGAATAAATAATTATCTGTTCATGGTTAGTGACCAAAAATTAAATTGAACTAAAAAAATTAAACTAGATTATATACAACAATAGAAATAAGTGGTTTTAATATTATCAACAATTCTTTTGTAATATTTATATTAAAGTAGATAAGTTGTATGGTTGGTAAATATTGAAATTTCTATAATTTCTTTGTTAGTTTAATAATATTAAGACGTAATTAACATTGGTTTGAAAATGAGAAAATTATATGGTTTTCATTTCATTATTTTAACAAATGTAATCATGTTGAAAACTCAACATGTTGATATAAGTTGAAGTTAAAACTTTCATTTATACAATACCTTTAAAATCAATTGTCATAATGGTGAATATTGTTACATTATTGTAAAAAGAGGTGATATTACTCAATTAGGTTCTCAAATTTTTCAGATATATGTATGTTGCACTTGATTATGATCAAGACCTTATTGGTTTTGATCAATTTAAAGAATACAACTGAATCAAATGGTGTTACATTTTAGATTTAAATAGATAACTACAATATAATAGATCTCGTTTCTTTAATTTAATCTAAATCTTTAATCTAAACTTAATTCAGGCAAAAAAAATACACGTTAAAATTTTTATCATTTTTTAGTCCCCTTGAGTTTGTTGCCCTGGGTCGTATAATTTGTTAAATAATTTTTATTTTCTATTCCAATTTTTCTTAACACTCTTTAATTATGACATTTCATAAAGATAATTTATCAGAAGAAAGATTGATATATAATAAGAAAGATTTGATTCAAGTTACATTAGAAGATGAAGGTATTTTCATATCAGAACAATCATTATCAGCATTAAATCAAGAATCTCCAAAGAATAATTCAATTTTATATTGTTTTTCAACAAATTTAGATTCATCTTTAAATTCAAATTATGTACCATATAAGAATATCTTATCAGTTAAATCAATTGATGATGATAATGAGATTGAAATTTGTTTTATTAAATCAACTGAAAATTTAAAAAATGATTTAATCATATCATCTATAAGAGTTGAAATTATAAATTATAATCCATTAAATACAAATTTATCAATAATTGAATTTATATTAAATAAATCATATCATTTAATAAATCCATCTATTTTAATATTATTAAATCCTCATGGTGGTCAAGGTAATGCTAAATTAATTTATGAAAATAAAATATTACCTGTTTTAAAAGCTGCAAATGTTAAAGTAACATATATTGAAACAGAATATTCAGGACATGCAACTAAAATAGCTAAAGAACTAGATGTTTCTGAATTTGATATAATTGCATGTTGTTCAGGTGATGGAATACCACATGAAGTTATAAATGGTTTTTATCAAAGATTAGATAAAGGGTTAGAAGCATTTAATAAAATTGCTATAACTCAATTACCTTGTGGATCAGGTAATGCATTAAGTTTAAGTACTCATGGTTCAAATAATGCTAGTGTTGCAACTTGGCAAATGCTAAAATCAAAACCAACAAAATTAGATTTAATGGCTGTAACTCAAGGTATTGGAGAATTTCAAAAAATTAAATTATCATTCTTAAGTCAATGTTATGGAATAATTGCAGATTCAGATATTGGAACTGAACATTTAAGATGGTTAGGACCAATTAGATTTGATTTAGGTGTTGTTCATAAAGTTATTTCAGGAGCAAAATATCCATGTGATATATATGTTAAATATCAAACAAAAGATAAATCAGAGATTAAAAATCATGTTAAAAATTATTTAAATAAATCAAATGATACTGTCAATCATCAAGTATCAATTGAAGATTTACAAATAAAGGGACCAAATTTAAATGATCCAGTTCCAAAAGATTGGAATAAATTATCAAATGAAATTACATCAAAATTAAATATTTTTTATGTTGGTAATATGCCATATGTTTCATTAGATACTCAATTTTTTCCAGCTGCTCTACCTAATGATGGATTTATGGATTTAATTATAACAGATACAAATACATCTAAATTACAAATGACATCAATTTTATTATCTGTTGATAATGGAAATCATATAAATGATGATAAAGTTTTACATGCAAAAATTACAAATTATAGATTAATACCGAAAATAGATTCAAAAAATCATTATATATCAATTGATGGTGAAAGTTTCCCATTTGAACCTTTACAAGTTGAAATACTACCTAAAATTTTAACAAGTTTATTACAAGATGAGAAATATATTGATACAAATTTAACCAAACAAGTAAGATAGTTTTAATGAATATATTTATCATGTTGTAATTTTGAAACTTTTTTCAATTCTTGTAATCTTTCTTTTAAATTTGGTACATCTCTTAAAATTTTTTCCAATTCAATTCTTTCATCTTCTAATTTTAATCTTTTATCAGCATTTAATTTACCGAAAAAGTAACCACCTTTACCATCAAATTTTAATAAATATTTATGAAAATGCCATAATGCAGATCTATGAGCAACTGATAATAAAGTTATTCCCAACTCTTGTGCATGTTTATACATAAACTGTTCCATATCTGGTGATACAGCAGATGTACATTCATCTAATACAGCAAATTTTGGTTGATGATAATATAATCTTGCCATTGCTAATCTTTGTTGAGCACCAACTGATAATTCTTCATCCCAATTTTTAAAATCATCCAACATATCTTTATAATGATCTAATTTTAAAGTTATCAAGATATTTTTTAATTCATCATCAGTTTTATTTTGTTGTGATATTGAATGTGGATATAAAATTTGTTCTCGAAGTGTACCTGAAACTAAATAAGCTCTTTGAGGTAAATAAAACATATTTTCTGAATTTGGAATTGTTATTATACCTTCTTTAACTGGCCATAACCCACCCAACATTCTAAATAATGATGATTTACCTGAACCATTTGGACCAGCAATTAATAAATGATCACCTGATTTAATTGAAAAATTTAATGATTCAATTAATGTTACATTTGCTGGTGTTAATAATCTTACATTATCAAAAGTTATTTCATCATCATTAAATTTAACATTTGAATTGATTGTTTTATTATGACTAACTTGTGCTAAAGTATCTTGAAAATCAGAAACTCTAGTTGCATGACCAACAATTTGTAATAAATATCTTCTTGAATAAATTAATCTATCTAATGAATCACTTGCACTTAATAATAACCTTCTATTTGTTATAAAATTCCCAGCAGCATTTTTATCATCATCATTTTCACCTAAATATTTATTAAGAAAAATTGGTGCTGAACATAATACTAAACCTGCAGCACCCCAAAAATATTTAACAATAAAAGTTTGAGCAATTTCATGTATAGCTTTTTTCCAATATTCACCTTTTAAAAATCTTTCTAAAGTATAATAACAATAATCAATATAATCCAATTCTCTATTATAACCTTTTAAAAATGCAATTTCTTCATTATTTGAAACTATTTTAGAATGAGCAGATCTTAATTGACCTTCTAAATTAGCACGTTCAGATGCTAATTTTGCAAATGGTGGTGAAAAAAATCTTATAATCATTGTTGAAAAATGTGCTAATAAACCAAGTGCTAAAGTTCCTTCACCATTTCCAACACCACTTTTACTTAATTGTCTTGCACATAATATTAAATCTAAAGTTGGTTTTAATAATTGACCAGGTAAACTTGCTAAAGCAGTACTTAATCTAGATACATCAGTTGTAATTCTTTGATTTGGATCTTTAATTTTATTATCACTTAAATGAATTAATGAATAATAATTTGTATCTAAATTATCTGGTAAATATTCTTTCATAATTGACAGATTTAAATTTTCTCGAATTGTATTACTTAAACTACGTCTTGTCCAAGAAATTAATGAATTATTTAATGATGCTGGTATACCAATTAACATCCAATAAAAAAGATATTTACTGAAAACTTTTAATCTTTTTGAAACTAATGCTCCAACTAATTGACCATCCAATGTAGCAACTCTAATTGTAATAAAAGCTCTTATAACTAATAATATCATATGAGAAATTAAAATTAAAATTGATTTATCATAAATTTTGGGGATTATAGCTTTTCTTAATCTATCAAATGATTCACGAGTTAATTTTGGATGTTGTTGTTTCTTTTCATGTTTTTCAACTTTTGAAGAAGAATTGGTGCCACCAGTACTTGCAGCATTAGTGAAAGCAGCTGTAATTAGTATGATATATGAAGTATTTAAGAAAAGTGATCTATTATTCTTGTACATTTTAAATAAGGATTCAGCCATTGATTTATTCTTTAAATGAGCATTCTGAACAGACATGGTGGTGGATTAGTAGTATATATCTCTCTGTTGTAGTAAGTAAGGTAACTGTTGATCTGATTGATTGAAGGTTGTTGTAATGGTTAAAAGTAGAAGTTAAAGTTGATAAGGATATTTCAAATGATTAGTGTTGCAATTTATGCTCACCGTTTTTTTTTATCAGTTTTTATTTTTTTTCTCAGTTTATCAACCGTTAATAATAAGTAATGTATTGAACAAACTCCACAATCTCAATTTAAAGATCAAAAGATTAAAACTCAATAAATGATTTCATTCAATATTGAAGATTTGGTCAATTATTTCGTTTTCTTCTTAATATTATGATTGTTTGAATCACCTGCTACACCAGATCTCAAGTTTTGTTGGACAAACTGTACTACGTCGTACTAATCCTAACACTGAGCGTTGGAGAGTAGAATTAGTTATTTGGACAGATATTTATGTATTGATTCTCTCTGAAAAAGGTATAAACTATTTGGTACTGGAAAAATTTTCACTGATAGAGCGAGGGGAGCGACATTCAGCCGAATTACTTCCCACTAAAACATAACCATACTTGGAACGATCATACTTTTGTTTGTTGTTTATCATTTTAAAATTAAAACCATGTTTTTTATTAGTTGAACCTGTGGTAGATGTTGATTTATTCATGATGCTTTTAGTAATCTAGTTTATGTTAGTTATGTTTTAGTTAAAATAAACGCTTCACGATGAGAGTTTTTTTTGAATAACATAATATCGTAAATGAAATTGTTTATTATCATAAATAGTATTCATATAACATGTTTTTGTGGAAGGAAAATTATAATTAACAAAACACCTTTTGTGGTTGTTGCTCTTTGTGTGCCATTAAATTAATGTTTTTACATGGCGAAATGACACTCATCTTTTAATAAGCTTAAAAGTAACCTTATCAGCCTAACAAACATCAACCATATATCTAAGTTCTAAGCATGCAAAAAGATATTAGTCAAATTCGATTTTTGGGATTCAAATCAACGGTGTGGGAAATGGGATTTGCTTGTTAATCTGTTTCAAAATAAGGGCAGAAAATAAAAACAAACACAGTGAGTAACCTACTATAAAATTAGGTTTGGTAAAGTCTGTATGTCTGCCCACTTTTTGAAACAGATAATTAATTGATCAGAAATACCCAACAAAGTTTATTATTGTAAATTTTTCACCCAAAATTGGTTGTCTATGTAATTACAATCATGAAACAATAAATTGGTTGGTAACAAAAATAAAAAGTTTTATTTTGTACTCACCACTTTGACAATAGAAATAATCGTAACTAATTTAACAAAAATTAAATCAATAACAAACATTTGAATCTAGATATATTTGTTTAAAGCTAAAAAAATTTACAACCTCCATTACAGATACCAGTTCAATTATTTACAAAGATTGGAGCTGTATTTATTCGTCTGGTATATCTTATAGAAATTAAAAAGAAAACAATAAATTTCTTGAATTACACGATTAAAACTGAAACAAAGTCTGCATGTATTTTAACACAGTGTTTTTTTAGTTGTGGCTGGTAATTTTTGGAGATTGAGTTTTTATTTTTCTTTTTCTTTTTTTTTTATTTTTATTTTGATTTTGTGTTTATGTTTCAGATCTCAAATTTTCATTTTTCTTCATATATCCATGACAATTAGATTAATTTTAAATCAAGTCGATTATACAATGAATCTCAACAACTCAACGTAATGCTGATGGCTTGATATTTGTTTCACTCATAATAATAATGAAAATACTTCAAATGGATGAATAAAATGAGATTAGATGTGTCAGTATTTACTAAAAATAATCCGTTAATTTTCTACACACAGACATTTATTAGATGTGTCAATATTTGCTAAAAATAACCGTTTAATTTACAGACAGACATTTTATTAAATGCGGGGAGTTACCATATATCAGTATCAACCCTTTAATTTACAGACAGACATTTTTTTAAATGTGGGGGGTTACCAAATATTAAATTGATGACACATATTAAAAATTAAGGGGCAATATCAAATACTTAATATAAATAGACCAGAAAATTTCCAAACTTTTTTTCTGATTACTTCATAAGTATTGTTCTCTAACTAGCTGTCATTATGGTTCTTTTTAGTTGCTCATTATCATTTATTGTCATTAATTAGGGGATTATTATCATTTATTATCATCATTATTGTCATCAATTAGTGGAGTGTTGTTTGTTGTTGCCGTGCCTACTTAGTTAGTAAGTCGCCACCCTCAAGTTTTTAGCTGGTATAAATTATCTTATACAAGAAATTAATTTGAGGTGCTGGTTTAGATTGGATTCAAGGACCAGTTTCACTGAGACGATGAAAATCTAGACTAATACTAACGTGCTGCCTGGCTTGGTTACAGACTTTTGTCTTTCGGGGTAATTGTTTCTAGTGACTAGGCTCGGACAATACATTTTTGGCCCAGAATGAGTGTTCTTCTTGTCTGTTTTGTGTTTTTTCCTAAAAGGTTTTTGGCAAGTCGAAGGTTCTTCATGTGTGTCATAGGTGGCATAGTTTTGAAGGAAACGGACTTCAAGCCTCCCATTATTGGAGATTCAGGAAAGACTTTCTTGAACAAGAGACCCTTGTTTTCCCGTCCTTTTAAAATGATGTAATGTTAAAGTGCACGATGGTAGCGGCACCGTGAAGGTTGATGTTGCCTTAAAATTTCACAAGAATGAGGTTCAAATCAAATGCTTGTTTCTAACAAAAGGGTAATACCGAACGACTGAAACAAAAGCGTATTGTGGAACTTCTATTAGAAATTCACAAGGGTTTTACAATTTATTTAACTATAAAATGGAATCAAGTGTGACTTACAATCGATTATTTGTCAACGATACAAATAATCGATGTTTGTAATATTTTGATTCCTAGATTTTATCGCTTAAATTCCAAATCTAATGGTTAACAAATCATTCATTTAACACTGAATTAAATTCTTGTTTATGATTAATAATTTCTTGATTTAATTCATCAATCCTTTTGAAATAGATATAGTTAGCCAATTGTTCAGTATTCTCAACTTCATACTTACTTAGTAAAGATTGATATAATTCTTGTAATTGATGATGAGTGTTAAGTTTAATGATCTTATTCTCTAATTTAATTGATTTATGATTCTTGAACTGATTTAATA
Organism: Insectozyma xiaguanensis; assembly: GCA_030555925.1. NCBI lineage: Eukaryota > Fungi > Ascomycota > Pichiomycetes > Serinales > Debaryomycetaceae > Insectozyma > Insectozyma xiaguanensis. Next base: position 113,844 of record JANIVQ010000015.1, on the reverse strand, counting down.
TTTCATTAATTTTATCTTCATTTGTATTTTGTAAATCTTGGTAAGTTTTGATCTGATTGATATGGAGTAATTGGGATAAAAGTAATATATCTCTAGAACTATATAACTCAGGATTACTTACTTTTGAACTCATATTCTAACAATCTAATTCAAAATGAATGTTTGTCTGGTTTAATAACTTTTGGTTGTTCCAGAAAGTGAAAAAAAAAATATAGTATACAATTTCAACATCCTGCATATAACCACAATTTATACTTGATTTGGAATTTACAATAATATTTGATTTCAGATTTCTGTTTTATATACTATATGGATATATAAACTTAGTTTCAAAGAGTATATACTTTCTTAATGGATGATAATATGTCATTATTTGAAGATAGTTTCTCACAGATCAATATTAATAAATCACCAACAAGGCGAAAGAAAATATATCCAACACATTTATACCCACCTATTTTAAAATTAAATAATGATGATGATGAAAATAGTATACCTTCATTACAGATAAATTCTCCAAAAACACCACTTCGGAATGTTAGTTATAATCAACAGAAATCTTTGAGTACGGTTAAACCAGAACATCGTACAAGAAATATAAGTTATCCAATGTCTGAACAAAGTGAAATGAAAAAGCAATATCAATTTTCATTTATGAAAGAAACAACATCATCTATGCAAAAGAAACAAACTAATCCTTTTAATAATGGATCATCATCATCAGTCACCCCTAAACAAACAAAGTCATCTACAAAGAAGAGGTTAGAATATTCTCGACAATTATCAGCTAGAAAAAGAGTCCCTTCAAATAGACCCATAGATATAACAAATTTCAATTCAAATATTTCACCTTCAAAATTTTCAAGATCTGTTAGTAATGTTGAAATGCAACAATCTCCATTGAAACAAAAAAGAAATATAACACAACCAATATCAAATGAAAATGTATTCAATAGATTATACCCGAATTCAAGTAATGAAAAACGAAGAAATGGTACTGTCTCCAAACATGTGGATAAGATACAATCCATCCCTCAGCTATATAAAATCTTACACCTGATTGATTCTTCTTTATTTTATGATACTAATGAATCTAGTTCTGAAAATATACCATTAAATTGTGAAGATTTACCATTAAATTCACTAAATATTTATGAAAGAGGTGAGATTATACGAAAAGATGAAATATATTATGTACCAACTAATTTACCTGAAAATCAAAGAAATATTGATATTAAAAATTATAGTCAAAATTTCGGTTTTGATGATTTAGAAGGAAATTATCATATTATTCCAATGGATCATATAAATTATAGATATCAAATATTACAATCAATAGGAACAGGATCATTTGGAACTGTAATTTCAGCAAAAGATTTTAAAAATTCAAAACTAGTGGCTATAAAAATAATTAAGAATAATTTAAATTGGTCAATGCAATCAATTAGTGAAATTAAAATGTTAAAAAAATTAAGTTTACAAAATAATAATCATGTAATTAAATTTTATAATCATTTTAATTTTCGTAGTCATATTTGTATAATTACAGAATTATTATCAATTAATTTATATACAATGATGGAAATGTGTAAATTTCAAGGATTATCAATTACAATGATTAAATTTTTTACAATTCAAATTTTAAAAGGTTTAAATCATTTACATAAATTAAATATAATTCATTGTGATATTAAACCAGAAAATATAATGATTAAATTACCATCAACTCCAGAATCTAAAGATATAACATTAAAATTAATTGATTTTGGTTCATCATGTTTTGAAAATGAAAAATCATTTACATATATTCAATCAAGATTTTATCGAGCTCCAGAAATTATAATTGGTGCTAATTATAATGAAAAAATAGATATTTGGTCAATTGGTTGTGTATTGGTTGAATTATATATGGGTCAACCTTTATTACCAGGTAAAAATGAAATGGAACAAATTGGTTTAATATTTGAAATATTTGGTGCACCAAATTCATCAACAATTTTAAAAATGAGATCTAAACTAATAAACAACTTTAAAAATAATATTGAAAATTTAAATGATAAAAAAATTAAGAAAACTTTACTTTATAAAATTTTTGATATAAATGGGAAATTAAATATTAATTTATTAAATAATTATTTAAATTTTCAAAATTTAAAGAAAAATTTTAAATTAAATTCAAAAACTTTAGAAATTGTAATGGGATTAAATGGTGATAATTTATTTTTAAAATTTTTATTAAAGATATTTATTTGGGATCCAATTGAAAGATTTAGTGTTGAAGATTTATTAAATGATGTATATTTACAATAAAAATTTAGGGATGACCATGATTTGATCCTGGCCATGCACTAATCTTTTCAGGTAATGGAGTTGCACTTCTACTTGAATTACTACTTTCAAATTGATCAAAAATTTCTTCTATATTTGCATTTGAATCAATTAATTGATTTAATTTAATATTAAATTCATCTTTTAAATCTTGTTGATTAATTTCTCCTATATATTTTTTAATTTCTGATAATTTTTCAATTTGAATATCTTCTAAACTATTAATCAACTTGTTTCCAAATTTAATATCAATTGGTAAATTTAAATATATTTTCTTCTTTAATAAATTTACAGTTTTTAAACTATCTAATAATTTCATATAATAATCATCATTATTATTTGATTTTATAGGATTTATAATTAATAATGCAGCGTAATATAACATAATGTGAATATGAACAGGTACATATTTTAAATTATCAAGTATATCTTTATCATTTATGACTAAATTTAATACTGTATTTGCTGCATTTATAGCAATATTTGCATTTACAATTGAATCATCATGATTAATTAATTCTTTATTTGTAATAAATTCATCTTCATCATCTGAATCTGAATCATCTGATTCAATAATTGCCTTTTTAAAATTTGAATTTTCTAAAGATTTATCCCATTTGGGAAATACATTTTGATCATTTGGATGAATAGTTAATTGTTTAACTGCATTTGAATTAATATGCATTTTAGCAAAATTATAATAAATTAATGTTGATTTAGTTGACCATACAGCCCCATAATTCCCAGGTGATAATAATACAGTCCATGATACCATCCATTTATCCAATTCTAAATTTGATTTGGATGGTATACCAAATGATGAAGGTACTAATAAATCCCATGCATTACCTTTAAAAATTTCATTTAATGCTTGATTATATTCAACTTGTGAAACTAACCTCATATCTGTAAATTGTTGTTGAATCATTTCATCTTCTTCTTGTTTTTCCATAATTTTCTTATTATCTTCAATCAAGATTTTTCTTGAATTTTTTAATGAATATTCTTGTTGATTAACCAAAGGTTGTCTATTAAATGTTAAACTTTGTTGACCATCTAATACATATAATAAATACCATAATTTTAAATTTTCTTTATTTTTTGATGGTTGATCTAATTTAAATTCTTTTGCCAATTGTAATGCTAATCCAGTAAACATTTGTGAATCACTAAGCCAAAAACTACATAATATTAATGCAATTATAACATTAAAACTTTCTTTTACATTTTTAGGTTTATTCTCAAAAAAAATTGAATTAGTTAAATCTCGTAAATATTTTTGTAATTGAATTGATTTATGATTTAATTTGGGATGATGAATACTTGATATTGAACATATTGTACATACTAAAATTGGACAACTATACCATAATTCATCAATTGATAATTTAGAAATTTCAAATCCAAATAATTGTTGTGATATATTCTTATTAAAAAATTTAAATAATTCTTTTGCTTCATTTTGAGATATATAACCATCTCTAAAATCTTTTGGTATATCTATTTTAATTTGTTTCTTTGGTGGTAAATCATTTTCAATTTTACGTTTAAAAAAATGATTTATTGGTGATGTTAAATTCAGTATTGAAGGTAGTATTGGTGATGAATAATTTGAATAATTCAGTTGTTGATTAAACATTAATTGTTGTTGTTGATTATTCAACATTTGTTGATTCATTTTAACCATATCCACTAAACTGTTAATCTTATTATCAAAATTACTTAAAGTTTGTTCAACCAGGGATTTCCAAAAATCATTATTTTGAGGTTGCGTCTGAAATGGTGGTGGTGGTGGTGGTGATGATTGTGGTTGTTGTGATGTTGGATGATACGGTTTCGGTAAAATCGTTGTCGGTAGATTTTGATTGAAATTTGATGATTCAATTGTATGATTTGAAGGTTCTAAATCTGGTAATTTTAATGAAGGTAATTTTGGTACATATTGACAAGTTGAAGCTTGACCTGTTTTTAAACATCTTTGACAAGGTAATGTACCTTCATATACACATTTCACTTTTGATCTTTTACAATTACAACATGGTTTAGTACGTTTCTCCTTGGGCATATTATGGTTTTAAACCTCTTCAATCTATAAATTATTTTTTTCCGATATTGAAAAGTTTAAAAGTCTGAATGCAAAATAGGTAAAAGATTTAGACAGACCGACAGACAGACAGACAGACATTTTTTTCTCTCTGTTAATTCTCCAGAAATTTATTTTCACAAGATTTCAAAACCACAATTTTTTAATCAACTTCAAATTCAACATGTCAATGAAATTAAAAATCAAATCATTCTTTGGTCCCAATAGACAATATGCTGTGGCTGGTGCAAGTAATAATCCTAATAAGTTTGGTTATAAGATATTAAATTGGTATATTCAACATAATTTATCAGTTATACCAATTAATCCAAAAGAAAATGAAATTTTAGGTCAACAAGTTATATCAAATATACCAGAAGTTATTCAAGCTATTGAAAATAAAACTAATTTAAAAGATTATGAATTTAATCAAATTGATGGATTAAGTATATCATTTTTAACACCACCATCAATTACAATTGAAACTTTAAAACAAATTAGTCAAGTTAAAGATTTTAATAAAATAATTAAAGGTTTATGGTTTCAACCAGGTAGTTATGATCAACAAGTATTAGAAGAAGCTGAAAAGATTGGTGAATTTAATAAAGTTATTCATGAAGATGAATGTATATTAGTTAGAGGTGAAGAAGGTTTATTATCAGCAAATTTATAACTTATATATATATTATTAATCAAGAATCTTCTTTATATATGTACCCCAACTTTCATCATCATGACTTGACTCTTTATTAATATTTGAAGACTTGATATCTTCTGGTTCATGGATATCGATATTATATGGGAATGGTGAACTTTCTAATGAAGTTATTGGAGGTATATGATCTTTATATTTATCCACTATATCATATATTTTAATTAAATTTTCTTCAAAACTTGTAATTGATAATTCAATGTTTGGTGATAATTTATACATTGTAGTTGGTTGTTGTTGCTTTTCAATTGGTAAGATTTCAATATTTATAAACCAATTTTCCCAACAATTGATTAAATTTTGTACTTCATGATTATCATTTGAATTCCTACTACCAAACCAACTTGAAGACTTTCGTTTATTACTCGAGTTATTATTCTTATCTTTAGTATTAAAAAATTGAACATTTATACAATTTCTATCATTATTATTATTATCAATCTTATCAATATATTTTAAAAATTTAGATAATTTTTCATCAATTAATGAATCTAAATTTGGTAAATTTGATGCCATTGGATAATTTATATTGAGAAACTCTTGAGTGATTGGACTTATAGGTCCAAATAATCTATTGAAGAATATAGTCCATATTATACCTTTAAAAGTTAGTAAAAACAGTGATTCAAAAGTGGCAAAGTAATAATAATGACATACCTTTGATTGACTCTCGTACTATTGATCTTTCAGCTATTAAATCAATTGTGAATTCCATTTATGAGTAAGATCAAAAGTGGTGATTGTGGTGGTGATAATGGTGATAAACTAGTTGTAAAAATTGTAAAGAAAGTGTATTTAATAATTTAACTTGTAGTGCGTATATTTTTTATCTTTAATAATTTATTTTTTTTTTTTCTCTGTGTTTGTAATCTAATCTAATAAATCATCACCATCACAACGACAACTTCTTTATACATGATGATGATGATTGATTCATGACTAGAGTGAATAGAGTAATAGAGATAGATGATGTTGTTGAGTTGTCTTCTACTTCATTTCATTATCTATTAAATCTTCTAATTCTTTAACACATTTTGGAAATACTTTATCATTTAATAAATCAATTTCATTTTGATCAAATTTCTTTAATACCCAATTAATAACTGATTCATAACCATTTGATTTACCTATTCCAATACTTATTTTCTTATATTTACCATTATAAAATTCATTTATTGATTTTAATCCATTATGACCTCTTGTACTTGTCTTTTCTTGTCTTAATTGATATTTACCTAAATTTAATTCCATATCATCATGTAATATAATCATTTTACATTTACCTGGCAATTTCTTTAATTTGGAACGTATTGGATAACCTTGAAAATTCATAAATTCTTTATCTGATTTAAATAATATTAAATTTGAAAATTTATTGGAATAATATAATTCATTCTTGAAAATTAAATGTTGTTTCCAATACTTATTGATTAATTGATCCATTAACATATGTCCAACATTATGTCTGGTCTTTTCATATTGTTTACCTGGATTACCAATTGATGCAATAAATACCAATTTCTTAGATTTATTAGATGGTTCAATTTTATATGGTAATAATGATTTAATATAATATTTCACCATTATTGATAATTTGAAAAATTTATATAACAACTTCATTTTGGACACTGACACAATCTTATATATATGAACTAGGTAATTTATCGTCTATTCATTGTAAACAAACACTGTGTGAAATGTGTTTGAAAAATTATTAAAAATTATTTTATCGCGATGCGGAGAAAATTATCTCGTATTAATTTGGGTCCAGTCAGAAATCTGAAACATTTGTATGCCAGATTGAATGAATAACACAATAAGATAATGTATTACCCCAACCAACACTTCCGAGGTTGATCTAATTTGAATTAGATTGTTTATAATCGTGGGTTATGTTTAAATTTAAAGGTATTGTAAGGAGATTATTAGATTACAGCCCCAACTAACACTCTTTCAAAAACATTAATTAAAGTCATCTAAGAAGCTTTACCTGCCAATCTTTCTTTTTCAACACCTGCTTGCATCACATCTTAATTCACGATATAAAGCAGGATCTTCTTCAAAAACTTTACTTGTTCTAGCTAATGATGATTTAGCATCTTTGATTCTATCTTTACAAATTAAATATCTTGGGGATTCTGATATTCTCAAAATACCCCCCAGTTAATAACAAAGCCCAAGCAAAACACAGACTTAATGGGATTTTCCATTGTCTTGAATCATTGTACGAGTTTTTACAACCAACTTTTGAGGGATTTTTATCATTTGATTTTGATTGATGCTTCCATCTTTTGGTCAGAGAGTGCTAGAGACTTAAAGACTTCTTTGACTTATAGGCTATAAAAGATCAACTTTTAGTTGATATTGAAGTAGACATCATATAATTTACAAATTTGTTTTCATCACCGAAATCTTCAGTAATTGCTGCATTATTTGAGCAAGTATCTAAGTTAGTTTAAGCATTTTTTCAATTTATAATAAAGTCTAATTTGAAGCTTATTGAAGTATTAATTACTCCTGTATTATCAATATTGATAATTAGACTCAATCTTCATATAGAATACTTTTCTGTTTCAGCCATAAAAATGTATGTTTATTCATTAATTTGAACTTAAGTACTATGTTCAGATATCTACATTGTATCATAACTCAATTTATAACTGGTTAAAATTTACAGTTACATAATCAAGTTTTGCAACATAAGAAAAAAAAATTATTAATTGTGTTCAGCTGCAAATATGTCAGAATTTAATAAATTATCAAATTTAGTAACTACAAAATTAAAGACTATTGATATTGCAAAGGAGCAATGGGATTGGAATAAGATTAAACGTAGTCCTCATTTTTTAAAACAACGTATTAAATTACATGGAGGTTCATATACAGTTGATGAAGAATTTAACGCTATGGAATTAAAATTAAATTCATGTACATCACAATTACAAAATTTATCAAATCAAATTCAAACATTTTCAAATATAACTCAAGAAATTTTAACAAATTCAATTTTAATATCAGAAAGTTTTCAAAATGTAATTGATCCATATAGTAATTTAAAAAATGATGAAAATAGAGAAGAAGAATCTATTAATAATGCATTTGATTTATGGAATAAAGTTATTGATTATAAAAATTGTTTAAATTTAATTAATATTATTGATGAATTAAAAAATTATCAATTACAAAGTTGTCAAAAGATTACTGAGTTGAATAAGATTTTAAAACAAGTTTATGTTAAAATTGGTAATAGACATACTTGTATTTTGGAATATGATAGTGTATATAATGAATATGAAGATTTGGTACTTAAGAAAGATCATGGTGAAGTATTAACAACAAAGCAAAATATTAATTTTTATTCATTACAAAGAAAATTGGAAACTTATAAAGATAAATATATTGAAATTAATACATTGTTAAAAACTGAAATTCCAATTTTGTTTAAGTTTATAAAACAAATCATTCAATATTTACAAATAAGAACTTATTATTTACATTTAGTTTATTGTTTTAGTATTTCAGAAACATTGAAAAATAGTGGTATTATAGTTGGAAATTTTGAATCCCACATTAAACAATCACAAGTTGAATTTAACTCCATATTTGATAAATTAGAAAATTTAGGATTAATTGATAAATCAAAGGTGAAAAATCTTGAATTTGATTTAAAAAAAACTCAATAATTTATGTATATTTTCAAATATATTCTTTCTCTTTTAATAAGTATGAATCAATACATTTCTGACAACAAAATTGTTTTCTTATTGGTATATTTTTACTTTGTAAAATATCCCACCATTCATAAACTTCAGCTAATGGTTCAACAACAATTATAGAACATTGATTACATGTATCTTTATATTTCCCTTTCATTATAGCTTGAGCTATTAAATTATGATATATTTTGGGGGTATGTTTCTTCCAAGCTTTTGTTTCTTGATATGTAACATCATGAATAGCTATTTTATTTAAACATAAATTTTTCAATGAAGTGAAATAACTAATTGAAGTTGATAAATATTTAATTTTTGATCGACATAATAATTTATGTAAATCAAATTTTTTATTAATTTGTATAACATCATTTGATGGTTTAATATAAGGATTTGGACCAGCAACAAAATTCACCAATTTTTCAAGTTTTAAAATTTGAAATGGTAAAAATTTAAGATTATTTAATGAAATTGATAAATCAATTAAATTTTTTAAATTTAAAATTAATGGTGGGATTTGTCTTAATTCATTTTGTCTTAACCCTAAAACTTGTAATTTTGAAAATTTAAATAATGCAGGTGGTAATATTTTAATTTTATTATTTGTTAAATATAATTGATATTTTAAATCATCTGAATCATAAAATATAACTAAATTATTTAAATCTTTAATTTCAGTGGGTAGTTCATATAAATTCATTGATTCAAGATTTATAATAGTTGTCATATTTTCAAATGCATCAATAATTATATCTTTAGCTTCATTATAACTTGATTGTTTCATTGTTTCATGATCAATAATATCCATACCAATAGATGAAATTGATGATGCTTGAGTTGATTTTGTTTTATTAAAACTACTTTCTCGAAATCTATTAAAACGATCAATACCAAAATCTGGTTCAGAACTGAAATTTTTATTTGGTGAAGATTTAATACTAGTTATAGGTTTAAATGGTGGTGATTTAGGTGTTTGATAATTAAATGAAGTGTTTGTATTGAAATCAAATTCTGATGCTAATATATGATGATCAGGATCTATTGGTGGACTACTTGGTGGTAATCTATTTTCACAATCATCTTCAAATTCATCGATCATAGTTGATCCTTCATGAATTTCTTCTTCTTCTTCTTCTTCTTCTTCTTCTTCTTCTTCTTCTTCACCAATATCAGCTCTTTTAATATCATCTTTATCGTTGAAACTCTCACCCATTTTTCTTTTCAAACTTGGCATGAATGATAATTTAGGTTTAATTGGTGATTGAGAACTTGTTTTTCTAGTATGATAACTAGATTCTGCATTTTGATCAATTATGAATTTATCTCTTGGTGTAGTATCAAGTGCATGGTTCTCATTGAATGAGGATTGGTTGAATGCAAAAGGTAGTAATATATTGTTCTTCTCCATGGTGAAAATAACTTGAATAAACTTTTGGTTGTAAAATCAAATCAGAAGAAAAACATCGGCTTTGTTTTTGTGTCATGTTTTTTTAAAAAAATAAATAAAAATAATTTTTTACGTGTTTTTGGTGCTTAGGGGTTTTTTTCAAAAATTAGGGGGTATTTTTTGAGAACGTCTTGATATATATATTATTAATACATAAGAAAATTAATTATTGTTTGATTGTTTGATTTACTTTATTAACCTGATTTAGATTGGGAACATCTTTGTTTGTGGATTTAGGTCTAGTTGAATCAAATGTTGGTGGAGTATCTTGAGATTTTAAAGGTTTTAGACTTTTATTACCTTTTGATTTTGATTTTGATTTCCCTGGTTTAGATCTAGCTTCATTTTTTGGTTTCTTATCTTGGGTTTCAACAGCCTGTACGACTTTATCTTTCTTTGGTTTAGGTTTCTTCTTTTTAACTTCATCTTTCTTCTTTTTCATACCTTCATCTTTCTTTTTTAAACTTTCATCTTTCTTTTTTACAACTTCTTCCTTCTTTTTATCACTTTTTTTCCTCTTTTTCTTCATTGATTTATTAACTTTCATCAATTCAAATTCTTCAATTTCATTATTTAAAAATTTTAAAAATTTTTGATATAAAGGATCATCATCTAATTTATCTTTAACCAATTCTAAATCTTGTTTCAATTTCTTATTTCTTGTATCTATAGTTTTATGAAATAAACATTTTTCAACCATTGGTATTATTGAATCTAAATCATCATGAAATGATTTATTTTTAATAAAATTTAGAAATTCTTGTAAATCATTAAAATTGTTGAAACTCAAATAAGCACGAGAATAAGTTGGTAATTCAAATGGTTTTAAAGGATATGACCCTTTGATATAATAAAAATTATCAATCTTTGTTGCATGATGAGGATAATAATTTGCAACTTGATTTAAAAATTCAACTTCATTTAATGCCGGTGGTAATAAACGTACGACGATCTTATTATTTTTTGATAAGTTCACTGATGATGATGAAACAGTTGAGGGTTGTTTTCTAGATAGTATATTCGACGGAGGTGGACCTCTACTTGGAGCTATTGAAGTCATTCTAATTTTGCTAGTGACAAGGTGAAAAAAAAAAAGAATGAAAAAGAAATTGGTTAATGATTCAACAGTTTATACATGATATAGATCAAGTTTATAATATTCAAGATGACAAGACACGAGTGAACCAATTGACAAAGATACTATCGATAAACCCAACAATTAATCCTTATATTGTTCAGATACATAATGATTCAACATTTCAAAATCAAAATCTAATAACGAAATTTGATAATGATTGGCCAGCTTTCAATTTAGTTATTAATAGTTTTGTTAAGTTATGTAATGAGATGGATCCATGGTCATTGCTTAAATCATTTGATTTATATACTACATATCTTAATGATTTATCAATTGCATTCAATAATAATTCATTTGGATTTTTATTATCATATATTATCAAAGATTCAATACATTTAATAATACCATGGGCTAAGAAATTAGATTTAATAATGTTTAATAAAGAAAATGGTGGTAGATATAGATTAAACTATTTGGCTGGATTAATTTTGAAAATTTTTAATAATATTAGAGTTAATGATTTAAATTATTTTAAAAAATCAATCATATTATACCTAGGTAATCAATTATGTTTAATATATTTTAAAATTGATAATCCATTATTATGTCAAAATATTTTTAGTAATATAAATAATACAAATTTAAAATTAAATGAATTTCCATTACAACAACAATTAAATTATAAATATTATTTAGGAAAATATCATTTAATTAAATATGAATTAATTGAATGTTATTTTCAATTTGAATGGTGTTTGGTACGAACTTCAAGTTTTAAAAATCAAAAATTATTATTGGAATATTTATTACCTGTAAGTTTAATAATTGGTAAAATACCAAATTTTGAATACTTGCGAAATCATGGTATAAATGAAAGATTCATTGATATATATCAAGAATTATCAAATTGTATTAAACCTGGTGATTTAAAAAGTTTTAAAACTGTTATTCAAACTTATAATTCATATTTTAGAGATAAAAATGTTTTATTATTATTAAATAAAGTTGAAATTTTAATTATGAGAAATTATATTAAAAATATTTGGAAATTATTAAATAAACCATTAAATTTAAATTTAATAAATATACCACCAATTAATAATGAAAGTGATTATTTTATTGAAAATTTATTTGTTACATTAATTGATTCAAATTTAATTAAAGGTAAATTAACAACAAATAAAATTGTTGTATTAAGTAAAAATGATCCATTTCCAAATGTTTTCAATATTTATAAATTAAGATTTTCATCAACAAAATAATAGATATTCACCTACCAAATCCATTTTTAATATTATCAATATCTTTTTGCATTCTAACTTTTTCTAATTCTGCAATACCACCAGATTTTTTTAATTTATTATCATCAACAAATTCACCCAATTCTTCTTGAAATTTACTCTTGTTCTGTAATTCACGTTCTCGTATTCTTTGCTTTTCAGCTCTTTCAATTGCTTCTAAACGACTTTCATGATTTGGTTTTAATGCTGCTATATCAAATAATACAGCATCTTTTAAATCAGTTAAATTTTCTCCTGGTTCAAGAATATGTAAATTTTGAACAATTTTATTTCTCTTTGATGATGAACCTTTTAATTGTTCAATTGAACATTGTTCAATTAATTGAAAAGTTTCTTCAATTTTTTTAATATCTTCTTGTAAATCTAATGTTAAATCATCTTGTAAATTAAAAAATTGTTGTTCTTCACAAACTTTATCTAATTCAGCTTCCCAAATTTTTTTCCATACTGATTTTTCCTTTGTAATATAATTTGTCATATTATTCAACATTAATTTTGCATTTTCAACATCTTTAATTATATTTTTTAATTGTTTTTCACCTATTCGAACTCCACGTTGTGCTACATCTTTTCTTAATTCTTCCATTACATCTTGTAAATCATCAACTTTGGTTAATAAAACATCAGATTCATCAGATAATTTAGAATGACATGATTCCATATATGTACGATTTGAATCTTGTGATACATCCAACCCAGCTTCTTGAAATTTTTTCAATTGTTGAGAAATGTTAAGAATACAATTTCGATAATATTCACTTGATGTGTTATGTAATTGTTTGATTGCTTTTAATTCAGTTTCAAGTTTAATCATTTCCTTTTTATCAACAACAGGACTTGTTTTATCTCTTTGAGTTGTAGATATTGGACTTATTATAGGTGTTGGGAAATCAATTGATGAAACTGAATTTTTAACTTCATTAACTATATTTTTATTCATATCTTCAATTTTTTTACTCAATTCAATCATTCTTGTATCTATATCATTTAAAGCTTTTGAATTAACTTCACCTTCATTTAAACATAATAAAATTCCAGATTGAACATCAGAAAGTAAATGTTCTTCTAATTCATATAATACCCCACTCTTGGGATCTTGAATATAAATATCGGGAAAATTACCTAAACCTGGTGAATATGCAAATTTCTCAACAAATAATAACCTTAGTGAAGCAAGAGTTACCGGGAAAACAACATTTGCTTTACGAGTTTTATTACCAATTTTTAATAAAATATATGATTCAGTAATTGATGAATCTATTTTATCAGATTCAATTGGTATTCTTAATGAAAAATTCCTTGATCTTGTCTCTTGATTCTTTGGTTTGATTTCTTCAGAATTCCTCGATTCCATCAGTGGTGTTCTCATATGTGTAGATGTATCATGTAGATAATTATTATTCATTAGTTTTGAATATTGATATGCACTAAATCTTTTTGAAGCACGACGTTGTAATGCATCACCTTTTTGTAATTGAGATAATGCATCATTCTTCAATCTCTGAGGAGATTCAAATCTTTCTTTCGATGTTGGAGCAGGTTTTGTAGTTTCTATTTCTATTGTAGGTAAATCTCCCTTTTTATCTTCTTGTAATTGTTCCTTTTCTTGAGATATTAATTTAGCTTTTGCTTGTTTAGATTTCAAAGTTTGTAATAATGTAACAATTATATTTCTAATATTTGGTAAAAATCGATCTAAATTCTCTTGTGATGGTGCTTCACTTAATGCAGCTTCTAATATAATTCTTAAAGCTTGTGGTACATTACCAATATCTGAAATATCAATACCATTATTTGTAAAAGCTCTAGTTGCAGCTCTAAAATCATTACCCAATTTAACATATGCATCACTAACAAATTTATCATCAGCTTCTTGTCTAGCCCATTGAGTTAAACTTTCTAATAAATGTTTTGTTGATACTAATAATCTTGTAACACTAGATTCAATCGTACTTAATGAACGTCGTTTACTACGAGCATTGATTGTAGAATTTCCATCATTCGATAAAGTAATACTACTTGAAGATGACTTTATTGACATTTGGAATAAGTCCTTTATATTATTATTTTTTTTTGTATGCTTTTTTTTATTAAACTATTTATTATGAGAAATATTTCAGAACAACATCTATATCGTTTGGATTTTTTTGTAGTAAACAAACAGCTTCTTCTTGTGGAATTGTACTTAACAATTGTCTTGTAGAATTAACAATTCTATCACCAGTACTACCAGATATTGAACCATAAGTTAAGGCTTGTAATATAGATTCAACAACTTTTGGTATATTTTTTGAAATTGATGGATGATTATTATCAATTAATTCACTTAAAAACATATATGCAAATGGTGCTGCACTTTCATCTTGAACAATAGGTAATAAAGTAATCCATTGATCTATAATCACATTTAAATTTGGTATTGAAGTTGAAAATCGATGACAAATTTTTGCAATTGATGATACTGAATTTTCAGTTGAATGAATATTTTCATCTGCTCTTGCATCTGGTACTGAAGCCATTTTAAACATTGGTTCTAAACATGCTAAACATAGTTCAATATAATTATCACCACCATATTGAGCTGCAACTCCAACTGCATATGAACATGCTTGACGTACACCAGCATGTGAAGATGTTAATGATGATCCAATAACATTAACAAATAAATCTTTATACATTATTGAATTTGGTCCTCCATGTTCAATAATATCACAAATTATACATAATCCACATAATTTAACAACTGTATTTTCTTCATTAATAAATGATGATATTGTTGGTACCAAAGGTTGAATATTTTCTAAAAAGTTGGATTTAACATTTTTAAATACAACTGAAATTGCCTTGTTTATTTCATCTAATAATTCTTCATCGGTATATTCTTCTTCATCTTCTTCAACATCTTCAGTATATTCATCATCTTCATTATCTCTTGCTTTAATACGTTCATAAATTTCAATCATATTAGAATTTATAGCTTTAATTAATTCTTGTAATTGTGGAATTGAAATTGAATTTGATGCTAATGAATTTATTGATTCAATTAATGATGCATAATATGCAACTAATAATTCAGGTACTGGTTCTTGACTTAATACTTGAGTTAATTTATTACATATTTTTGACCAAAGAATTAATGTATCAGTTGAATTATTACCTGTTGCTAAAATTGTACATTTTAATAATGAAGCTAAAGTTAATGCAGCACTACCTCTTACACCATCATGTAAATAAAAATCTAATCCAGGTATAGCAATTTCATCAACAATTTCTTTAACCCATGGGAAAAAATCACCCTTTAAATTAACAGCATAAGTTCTTAATAAATCCATTGCTGATACTTTATCATCTAAAGCTGCTGTATGAACAGCTATCCATTTACCTGCTAAATTTATAACATCCCATTCTTCATTTGAATTATATTCTTCAGCTTCTTCTTCTTCTAATAATGAAACATCTTGTGTTGCTTTAGCTGTTTTCATTAATGGTGGTAATACTGATGGTAAATATGGTAAAAAATCAGATCCTAAAACTCGACAAATTCTACCCCATGCTTGTTCAAGATATTGTTTAACTGGATCATCATCTTGTATTGCTGTTTCTTGTATATGACCAAATAATTGAATTATATCTTGAGCATGTGGTGCAAATTTTTCTTTACCAACTGCTAATGCAATTAATGTTGAACATTCAATACATTTTGCTTTTAATAATCTATTTTCATCACCACCCATATCTGTTTTTAAAACATTGGTTAATAATGGCATTAATGTATCATAATATTTAATAAATGTTTTCTTTGCTGAATCAGCAATAATTGCAATTGTTGTTAAAACTTGTTCTTGAACATATTTCTTTTGTGATTGTAAAAGTGTTAATAAATTATTTAATAAATCATCTAAAAATGGTTGTAATTGATCTTTTGTTGCAGCTTCTGAAAAATTAACTAATGCTGCAGCTGCATGAGCTTGAACTCTTGGTACAGATTTATTTGTTAATTTTGATATTAAAGCTGGTAAAATACGATCACCTGAAGTTCTTTGAATTAAATCAGCAAAATCAGTTGACATTTGTCCTAATGAATTACAACATGCATATTGAACTCTTGGATGTTCATCATTTAATAAAGGTAATACCATATCTAAAATTTTTGAAATTTCATTCATTAATACATCTGAACATCCTTCAGCAGCTGATGATAATGCCATTAATGCAGCTTGACGTTCTCTCCAATTTGAAGATTGAACCATTGAAGGTAAAAATTGAAATAATGGTGCAGCTAAAGCTTGACCAGTTAATTTTAATGAAACTCTATCTAATGCTTGTCTTGCAGCATCAAATTCAGGTTCATCATCTTCATCTTCACTATCATCTTTATTATTCCATTCTGCTGCATCATCATCATCTATACAAACTTCAGTTAACATTGATAAAGTTATTAAAACAATTTCTTTTGTATAAGTTGAAGTTGATTTACACATTGCAGGTGATACTTCAGCAAATGTAGTTAATAATTCTAATGAAGCCATTCTTGTACTTGATTCTAAATCTTTATTTTTACAAACAACACCACAAAAATCAATAATTGTTGGAAACATTTCTTTAAACATTTTTGGTGCTAATTCAACCAAATCTATTAGAGCTTCTAAAACAGATGCTAAAGCTTGATCTTGACCATTTTGTAAAAATCTTGGTAATGAATTTAATAAATTTGGTAATAATGGTGATAATGCTTGCCAATGATTTTTTGGTAATTCTCTGAAAAATGCTACAAATGCAGTACAAGCAGCAATACGAACATCATCATTAGAATCATCAAATCCAGAATTATAAATTGGTAAAATATCACTAATATAAGTTTTATCTATTAATTCTGGTGATGATGAAAAAACTCTAAATGCAGATTCTCTAAAACTTGGATCTTGTGCTTTTGTTGCTTCAAACAATGCTGGAATTAAATCATTCCAAGTACCTGGTGGTGAAGCATCTTCTTTTGAAACTTCAGATATAGCATCTGATAATTTATGTCTTACTAAATTTGATTGTTGAGATGTAAAACCTTGTAATAATAAATTTCTAATTTGTTGTTTAACAGGTTCACTAATAACTCCAATAGTTCTATCAGTAACACTGGATAATTCTTTTGGTGATTTAATTGCAATACGTCTAAATAATACTGAAGCAAATTGTCTTATAGTATCATTTGCACCTTGTGAAGCTTGTTCTGCTAAAAATACAAGTAATAATTCAACATTTTGTTTTGTTGACCATTCTTGATCTAATAATTTCTCAGCTTGGGCTCTGGTAGTATTATTTGATGATGATAAGTTATCCAATAATTGAGTTAATGCGCCATGTGCATCTTGAGGTAAAACACTCATGATAATTGATATGCTTGGTTCGAAAAAGAAATTGGTAATCACTTGATAATTAATTTAATACTAATTGTTATTCTCTCTCAAACCTCACTTTAACCAACCGAATGTTTCAAACTTGAAGGGTTGATAACTTTTCAATATTGATAAATTGACTTGGTTAAAAATAAAAATCTGAAAAAAAAATAAAAAAAAAAAAAAAAAGGTTAAGACTTTTTTCCATAATATTGATGAAAGAGATGAGAATGTGAAACATTACAATATTATATATATTTACTTCTTCAATATAGTTATGACATCTTCATCTTGTAATTCATGTGAAAGTCCCACAATTTGTGGTTGATGTTTAACGGATGTACCATAAACTAATGCATTTCTAAAATCTTCAACTAATGATTTATGTATAGAATTACAAAAATCTTCAACTGTACATCTATCACTTCTTAAAACAACTGGTTCATTAAAATCTGGTAATTTACCTTTTGGTTTTGTATAAACTCTTACTAATTTCAATTTATTCCACATCATTTCTAATAAATCATCTAAATTCCATCCATTACCAGATGAAATTGGTATAGCATCAGGAATTTTAGATAGTAAATTTAATTCTTCAATTGAAAATGAATCTATTTTATTTAAAACATAAACTGCTGGAATATATTTTCTTGCTTTATATTCTATAGCATCAATTAAATCATCAACTGTTGCATCACATCTAAATGCAATATTAGCACTATTAATTTTATATTCTGACATAACAGCTCTAATTTCATCACTATCTAAATGTGTTAAAGGAACTGTATTTGTAACATTTATACCACCTTTATCTTTTTTGGTTATAACAATATTTGGTGGTGTTTTATTTATCCTTATTCCCATACCTTCCAATTCATTTTCAATAATTCTTTTATGTTGTAAAGGTTTATTAACATCTAGCACCAAGAATAATAAATTAACTGATCTTGCAACTGCTATAACTTGTTTACCTCTACCTTTACCATCTTTAGCACCTTCAATAATCCCAGGTAAATCCAACATTTGAATTTTGGCACCTTTATATTTAATAGTACCTGGAACTGTAGTTAAAGT
This sequence comes from Insectozyma xiaguanensis, assembly GCA_030555925.1. Classification (NCBI taxonomy): domain Eukaryota; kingdom Fungi; phylum Ascomycota; class Pichiomycetes; order Serinales; family Debaryomycetaceae; genus Insectozyma; species Insectozyma xiaguanensis. The sequence continues at coordinate 94,718 of JANIVQ010000015.1, read as the reverse complement.
TGTAAATTCATATGCTGCAGCTTCTGAATGTGTACCAGTTAATTTAGATAATAAAGTTGATTTACCAACTGATGGGAATCCAACAAATCCAACTGTAGCTACACCTGTTCTTGCAACATCAAATCCAACACCACCTCCACCACCACTTGAAGAACCTTCACTTAATAATTCTCTTTTCAATTTAGCTAATTTAGCTTTTAATTGACCTAAATGAAATGATGTGGCCTTATTTTTTTGGGTTTTGGCCATTTCATCTTCAATGGCCTTAATTTTCTCAACTGTAGTCATGATGATTGATTAAACTAGATAGTAAAGAAGATGTAATGATTATAATGCGTCGTGTGAAGTGATTGATAAATTTTTCAGAAACATCACAACTTCAATAGTTAAAACTCTTGCTAAGCAGAGATCGAAGTGAAAAATTAAAATAAAAAAAAAAAAATAGAGTTAAATTTATAATTTATAATGGGTAAGAAATCAAAGAAAGGTCAAGCAGGAGGTGATATATGGGATGATGAAGAATTAGCTCAAGAACAACCACAAGCAGAAGAATTTGGTACTCCAACTGAAACAGAAGAAACTATAGAAGAAGCTGAAGAAGCATCAGCTGAAGAAGTTTCAAATGATTTTTTAAGTTCAATTCGTCAAAATAAACAAAAGAAAGCACAAAAGGAAGAAGAAGCAAAATCAAATACTGGTGGTCCAAAGATTTTATCTAAAAAGGAAAAAGAGAAATTAAAGAAAGAAGCTGAAAAGCAAAAGAAGAAAGAAGCTGCTCAAAAGAAGAAAGAACAACAAAATAATAAAAAAGAACAAATAAAAGAAGCAAATAAACAAAATGCTCAAGCTGCTTCATTATCTGCGTCAGCAACTCCAGAACCAGAAGTTGAATCAAAAGTTGATAAGGCAAAACCAGTTAAAAAGGGTAAAAAAGCTCCAGCAGGGTTAGCAGCTTTAAAGAAGCAATTAGAATTGAAAAAACAATTAGAAGAAGAACAAAAAAGAATAGAAGAAGAAGAAGAAAATAAAAGACTAGAGGAAGAAAGACTTGCTGCTGAAGAAGAAGCTAAAAAGGAAGCTCAAAGAGCAGCAAAGAAAGAACGTGAAAGATTGAAAAAAGAACAATTAAAAGCTGAAGGTAAATTATTAACTAAGAAACAAAAGGAAGAGAAAAAATTACAAGAAAGACGTAGACAACAATTATTACAAGGTAATGTTACCGTTGCTGGATTAAATAAAGATGATTCAGAACCAAAACCAAAGAAAATTGTATACACAAAGAAGAAATCTACTAAACCTAAAACTTTTACTCAAAAACCACAAGTTACTCAAAAGAAGGAAGAAAAAGAAGATGATGAAGATGAAGCATTAATTGATGATTGGGAAAAAATGGCATTAGATGATGATGAAGAACCAGTAGAATTTTGGGATGCTGAAGAAAAACAAGTTGAAGAAGAAGATGTTGAAGAAGAAGAAGAAATTGAAGAAGAAATTGAAGAAGAAGAAGAAAATATCAAAGAAGAAGCTGCAAGAGTTCAAAAAGAAGCTGAACTTAAAGCACAACAAGAAGCAATTGCTAAAGCTGAAGCTGAAAAGAAATTACAAGAATCTAAAGTAAAAAAAGTTGAAACACCAAGTGAAAAAGATTTACGTTCTCCAATTTGTTGTATTTTAGGTCATGTTGATACTGGTAAAACCAAATTATTAGATAAAATTCGTCAAACAAATGTTCAAGGTGGTGAAGCTGGTGGTATTACTCAACAAATTGGTGCTACATATTTCCCAGTTGAAGCTATAAAACAAAAGACAAAAGTTATGGCCAAATATGAAAAACAAACATTTGATGTACCAGGTTTATTAATCATTGATACACCAGGGCATGAGTCATTTTCCAATTTAAGATCAAGAGGTTCATCATTATGTAATATTGCTATTTTAGTTATTGATATTATGCATGGATTAGAACAACAAACATTAGAATCTATAAGGTTATTAAGAGATAGAAAAGCACCATTTATTGTTGCATTGAATAAAATTGATAGATTATATGATTGGAAAACTATTCCAAATAATTCATTTAGAGATTCTTTTAATCAACAAACTAAATCAGTTCAACAAGAATTTCATAATAGATATGAACAAATTAAATTAGCATTATCAGAACAAGGATTAAATTCAGAATTATATTTTCAAAATAAAAATATGTCAAAATATGTTTCAATTGTACCAACATCTGCTGTTACAGGTGAAGGTGTACCTGATTTATTATGGTTATTATTAGAATTAACACAAAAGAGAATGTCAAAACAATTGATGTATTTATCAAAAATTGAAGCTACAATTTTAGAAGTTAAAGTTGTTGAAGGATTTGGTTATACAATTGATGTTATATTAAGTAATGGTATTCTTAGAGAAGGTGATCGAGTTGTATTATGTGGTTTAAATGGTCCAATTGCAACAAATATAAGGGCATTATTAACTCCACCACCTTCAAGAGAATTAAGAATTAAATCTGAATATATGCATCATAAAGAAGTTAAAGCAGCTTTGGGGGTTAAAATAGCTGCTAATGATTTAGAAAAAGCAGTTGCAGGTTCAAGATTAATGGTTGTTGGTGAAGATGATGATGAAGATGAATTGATGGATGAAGTTATGGATGATTTAACTAGTTTATTAGATTCTGTTGATACTTCAGGTAAAGGTGTTGTTGTTCAAGCATCTACATTAGGTTCTTTGGAAGCATTATTAGATTTTTTAAAAGATATGAAAATTCCTGTAATGTCAATTGGTTTAGGACCTGTTTATAAAAGAGATGTTATGAAAGCTTCAACAATGTTGGAAAAAGCACCTGAATTAGCAGTTATGTTATGTTTTGATGTTAAAATTGATAAAGAAGCTCAACAATATGCTGATGAACAAAATATTAAAATTTTTAATGCTGAAATTATTTATCATTTATTTGATGCATTTACTGCTTATCAATCTAAATTATTAGAACAAAGAAGAAAAGAATTTATGGAATATGCAGTCTTACCATGTGTTTTAAAAACTATACAAATTATTAATAAAAGAAATCCAATGATTATTGGTGTTGATGTTGTAGAAGGTGCTGTACGTATTGGTACACCAATTTGTGCTGTACGTAAAGATCCATCAACTGGTCAACCAAATATTTTAATCTTAGGTAAAGTCACATCATTAGAAGTTAATCATAAACCAACAGATACAGTTAAAAAGGGTCAAACAGCAGCTGGTGTTGCAATGAGATTAGAAAATCCTTCAAGTGCTCAACCAACTTGGGGTCGTCATGTTGATGAAACAGATAATTTATATTCATTAATTTCAAGAAGATCTATAGATACTTTGAAAGATCCAGCATTCAGAGATACAGTATCAAGAGATGATTGGCTTTTAATTAAGAAATTAAAACCAATCTTTGATATTAAATAGGTTTTTTTTTAAGTAGTGTATAAAATGCAAAACAAAGTAATCCAATAAAAAAATGCGAAAAAAAAAAATATAATCAATAGTAAGAGATATTCTATAATGCAAGATTTACCACCTATTGGAGGATACGAACCTATTCAATGGAAAAGAAACTTACCTACAAGAGGGTTTAGACCATCCATTTATTTCTGGGGAATTGTTGGTATAATGTCATTTGGATTCTATCGTGTATATCAAATGAATAATGAACAACGAGAATTAACAAGAGAAAGAAATTGGGCAAGATTTCATTTACAACCTTTATTAATTGCAGAAGAAGATAGAAATTTAGTTAGAAGATATTTTGCTGAAAAGAATAGACAAGATTTAGTTAAAGAATCAATGACACCTGAAACAAGAGCTAAATTTGAACAAGATATATATCATGATAAATCTAAATTCAGATTCCCAAGATATACTGCAGGATCATCACCAAGTGAATCTAATTAAAACTTTGCATAGGATAATTTAAAATTATTTAAACCATTTTGAAAGTTTGATAATAATGAGAATGTCAAATTTTTAAAAACTTGTATATTAGAATATTCAATATAAATTATAAAATTGAGTTAAAGAAAATTCGAAACAAGCTGGTAAAGTTATGTTTAAAAAGACCAATATTTCTCTGGAAGTTAGTGTATTTGTCTTTAAATTTTTGATCTTCTTGAACCGAGTTGAAATTTCCACTTCTATTGGAAAATTATGTGAAACGAATATGAGATGGGTTGATTTTTGAATCATTCAATTACAAACTTGCAATTGATACCCAGGTTTGTTGTTTCAATTCCCTCTAGTATTGGGTGCAAAATTTATGTTTATCTCTTATAAAAATTTTTGCTTCTATGTATCACAAATTCTTCTTAAAAATTCCAACTGAAGCCATTCTAATTTCCATCAAACTTGGTCAATTCTAAACTCTATTGATTTTATTTTTTATTTCTATCTTGTTCTTCTTATGTTGACAAGTTCATTCATCAGATATTTTAGATTAAATTATAAATAGTGGTTGCTACATTTACAACACAAACATGATTCAATTCAATGTTGTATTTTTATTATCAAACTATATTTATACTTACAATCACAAGTTATTAATTGAAAGAGAAGTTAAATTAATACATGTATCGCTTATTTTAAATTCTATTCATTTTTTGAAACAATCAATCTGAATGTAGCTTCAGTAATACTTGTTTTATCTGTGAGTTCTCCTTGTAGTTTTAAGCCATTTGTTTCGATCTTATAACTGAAATTTTGAATCCTTAGATTTCTGACTTGGAAATTTGTAAATTCCAGAAGTTTTACAAAGGTATGTCAAAATTATGTCAAAATTCTAACACAACCTTAAGTCAATTTTTTAAAAACCTTCAAAATCAACGATTCAAACTATATATGATAATTTCTAGATAATTCAAAATAAGTAGGATAGAAAATTGGCAAAGTTTAAGCTATTATAAGAACCAATCATTAAGAAAGAATATATGCTTAACCGTTTGAGAAATGTTTTAAATTATACACCAGGTGAATATGGTTTTTGATTTTTAAATAAGTAAACTTCAAATAAAATGACCATTATTTAATATTTTGATGATAAACAATACTTGCTCTGTTTCAATTGAAAAGTTATACTTCCGTTTTTATCACGTCAAAGCTATGATTAATAAGCTTTCATTAGCTATAATTAATTTGATATCTATTTGATGATATTTTAATGATTAGTAATTAAAATTTTAATTGCAGTTGTTGTTCTTTTTGTAGTATCACTCAGTATCAAACATTATTTAACTTGGGTGCAAATATTTTAGATTTTTGTTTGCATAATTTTTTTTTGTTTCTGTGTATCACAATTTCTTTGTCAATAATTCAACAAAACTGCATTCAAACTTCCACAAGATAGGTCATTCTTATATCACTCATACATTGTTCCCACTTCTACCTATTTGATTTATTTCTAAGCTATTTCGATGCATTCAAACATCAAATATTTCAGTTACATACAATATCAAAACACAAAGCGTTTAATATCCACAATTTCTACACCAACATAATTCAAATCAACGATGACCACCTATTAAATTATAATAATGCTGTTTACATTAGGTATCATTGAATTAACTTTTCAATTGGTCTGTTTTGTGTTTTCATTATATAAATTTTTAATTCCACAACTTTTATATTGAAGCAATCAATGAATCAAGTCAAGATGTAGTTCTATTTTTGATTGTTTTACTTGTAGCTTGTCCTTGTAGCTTATAAACTGCCTTGATTGTTATTTCATTATTGAAGTTTGGATGCATGAATTTATTGACTAAGAAATTTGTGATTTCTAAAGTACGGCGAAGCTATGTCAATTTTTTTTTCAAAATTCAATGCCAAAATCCTTAGTTAATTTTTAACACATGTCCAAAACCAACGGATTAAGGTTTATTTAATAACTTCTGGCCAATGCAATTTATTTAGACTACTCAAAAAGTGTTTTTAAGTTGTTTTAAGATCAAAAAACAATCATCGAAAATTTACAAGTTCAAATTAAGCTAAATCTAAATGTTAACATTGTTTTTCAACCACTAAAACTTCTAACAGCAATTGAATGTTTATTTGTAAGCTTGGTTCATCATAATTGACGACTTGGATTAACAACTAATGTAAGAATTTTGTCGAATATTAATGACATGGAATAACCTATACATCAAAGCCAATTGTATAAAATTAATACAAATCAATTATTCTTGAAATAAGAGTACTTTTCATAGTTACAACACTTTTATGGACGATAAGACTAAGATCTACTATGTTCGAATTCACCACAATTTGTTTTTCTACATGTAAAGAAGACTGGGACCAATTGCTCAGTCTGAAAGACAAAAAAGAGTAGTTGTTGTAAATTATGGTTTGGTCACTAACCCAGGAAATTGGGTGCAAAAAGATGATTTTACTGCAAACTACTATTGTTTTCATATCTCACAAAACATTCTTGAAAAATTCAACAAACACTCGAAAGACTTTTACAAACGGTGGAATAAGTTACTTGTTTGTTTATTTTTTAGTTTTTTTTGATCTAGATAATTTTTTAAGTAATATTTATGAAATACTGTTTATTCAGTTAAGGTGCTCGCTGGGCAACTTTATACTGGGCAACTTTAGTTTTTCTCTTTATATTTAGCGCTAATATTTTCAATGCACAATAACCAAAAAAACTATCTCAAGTGAAATAATACTCTACAATTGATAGTGTTTTGATCAATTTTAAAGGTGTTTACTTATTCATTTATATACTGTTGAGACTCTAAAGTCATCATAGAACATTGGAGTAGAGAATAAGTGTCAATTTTTTGAATATAAAAGTAACAATTTAACACAACATGCATATTTTGCGTTTTTTATAGCATTTAATAGTACAAAAGAGAAAAAACCAAAGTTGCCCAGCGAGCACCTTATAGTATGATATAATTACTATTGAAAATTTTGAAAATTATACTCTTTAATTTATGTAAGCTAAATTCAACCAATTGCAACTGAGCTTCAAATAACTAAAGGTTTCATTTCTGAAATCATATTGCGTTTCAAAATTTGCATGATTGTTCATACTATTGCAAAGCTAATACTCTTGTCTGATGTAATTTATTATTTCAGATAGTAACTTGGTCTAGTGAAATTACAACAGGTTATTTTTTGTCAACGGTTAATGTAATTATAAGAGATTTTCAAACCTGCAATTACTCTCAATCTTCTAAAGATCTATAATTTAACAACTTTGTTATTGTCCATGTAATTATATAAAGAAAGTTATAATAATCAAACATAGTAAGTTGCATTGTGAAATACAATGAGAAAAATCACTAAGTTATGTGAATAATTCAAATGTCATTAATAAAACAATTTTCGGTACTTTTAATTTATAATTATGGATATTGTCCGTGTTTCATGCTTATTCAATGTACTCTAGCCATTTTTACAATCAATTAAATTATACCATGTTTTGCAAATAACTGGAAACTTGTAGATAAAGTCAATTTGAAAAATACATAAATTGATTTATGTAAAGAATATAATGATATTAAAATAAATATAATATAAATTAACTAGTTCTAAGCTCATGAAGCTTACAAAAACAATAAATTATTATAGCATACTTTACGATTCGAACCACTGAGTAGTTAGTTTTTTTAACTAAGGGTTTATTCGGGTAGCGTTCCCACTATGCCAAATTAAGTAGTGTATAATATACATATATTACATAATTAAATGCAGTCTATTACGTAATTTTACAGGTAGTGTGTGATTGCCAAATTAATATTACATAATTTGTGTTAGATCCTTACATAATAATTCTTACATAATATAATGCCACAAAATTACGTAATACGAATTTAACGTATATACACTACCTGTAAAATTACGTAATAAACTGCAATTAATTATGTAATATTTTGCCGTAAAACACTACTACATTTGGCGTAGTGGGCGCGCTACCTATATAGAACTTTAGTTGGAAAAACTAACTACTCAGTGGTTCGAATCCATAAACAAATACAAATTAAATTATCAATTTATTGCTTCAAAACACACGTTTAAACCATAAATACATTTTTAATATAATATTCAAAAAAATCTCTAGGCGAATCAGCTGTTGATTATTAGAATTTAATTAATTAAACTTCCATATTTCAATTTTATTTATACCATTTTCCAATTTGAAATTGAAAAGTTGAAAAGTTCTAGAGAAATACTCAACAGTGAGATTCAGTGGAGTCTTTCTTTAGTAAAAAGATGGCTTTAAGTTGTCTAATCAAATACTATTGTATTGAATATATGGTACTCTCAAATTTTGAAATTCCAACATTATACAACTAGATATCTTCAAAATTGCTTAAAAAAAATACCAGACATTAATATTAGTCTTGCATTTCAATTGTTGTTAACATCAATTGATGTTGCAAAAAGTATTAGAATCTATTTTTGCAATTTTAGCAGCCAATGAATAGGAAGTTGCAAACACCACATTTGATGATTATATATACAATCCTCTCCAAAAAAAAATCAATTAAGACTAATAATACTACTACATTCACTGGTTAAAGAGTTATGTAAACCATGCCCTACTCACCTACTCTTTCTAGTTTGAAATAGTTGTTGCGTAAAATATCTCTGATGAAAAAAAACTAGAAATTTATAAACACGTCAAAAAATTTCAATCATGAAATTAAAATTAATTCAATATGGTTTATTAATGATAAATCTACTATATAGAACATACTTTGGAATCTATATGTTTATATCTGATTGTGATGAAACTTTTAATTATTGGGAACCTTTAAATTTATTAATTCGTGGATTTGGTAAACAAACATGGGAATATTCACCAATTTATTCAATTAGATCTTATTCATATTTAATACCTTATTATATAATTGGTAAAACATCACAATTAATTGGTTTAAATCATTTACAAATTTTTTATTCAATTAGAATTATTGGTTTAATTGGTTTTACAATATTTAGTGAAATTAAATTTTTTAATATATTAAAAGATATTGATTCAAATGTTGCAAATTGGTGGTTATTAATTAATACTATAATCCCAGGGGTTGCACATTCTAGTGTATCATTATTACCTAGTTCATTAGCTATGCAAACTACAATTATTGCAAATTCATATATTTTAAACCTGTTTAAAAATAAAAAATCTAGGAATTTATTAATTGGAATATGTTGGTATTTTATTGGTGGTATTTTAGGTTGGCCATTTGCTTTAGCTTTAGGATTACCTATTGGAATTTACATTTTGGGACAAATTATAATTAAACAATTACCATTCAATATGTTGATTAAGGTTATTGGTTGTTTAATTTGTATATTTTTACCTGTTTTAATCATTGATTCAATTTTTTTACAAAGAATTGTATTTATCCCAATTAATATTGTCTTGTATAATGTATTTGGAGGTGAAGGAGAAGGACCAGATATTTTTGGTATTGAACCATTTAGTTATTATATTTTAAATTTATTACTTAATTTTAATATAATTTTCCCAATTTCAATAATTGGATTTTTAATTAATCCATTTATATCAAATTTTAAAATTTTTAATTGTTTAGTATCAAGTCAATTATTAATTTGGTGTTTAATATTTTTCAGTCAACCTCATAAAGAAGAACGATTTTTATATCCAATATATGGATTAATTACATTATCATCATCAACTTTAATTGATAAATTATTTAAAGTTATTAAAAATACAAGTAAAAAAATATATTATCCAATTATTACAATATTTATAATTGGTATAATTACAATTTCAAATTTAAGATTATATAATATTATTGAAAATTATAAAGCACCAATTGAAATTTTTACAAATGTTGGGAATTTACCAATAACTTCAATTGAAAAAAATGTATGTATTGGGAAAGAATGGTATCATTTCCCAAATTCATTCTTTTTACCAGATAATTATAGATTAAGATTTATTGATTCTGGATTTAATGGGATCTTACCTGGTGATTTCTTAGAATCTAATTCAATTATAGATTCAACTACATATATACCACCAAATATGAATAATAAGAATATCTTTGAAGCTGATAAAGTGGTTGATTTAAGTCAATGTGATTATTATGTTGATAATTCACAAATAGATAGTAAACCACAAATTTTATATCCTGATTTATCAACAGTTAAGAATTGGCAAGTTTTAAATTGTGTTGAAATGATTGATCCAAATGGTAATCATAATTTATTTGGTAAACTACTATATGTACCTATATGGTTAAGAAGTATTATACCATATAAAGTTGATTTTATGAAATTTTGTTTATTACAAAGGGAAAATAAAGAATCAGTATAATAATTTAATAGATAGTATATATTAAAATTCTTCGTCAAAATAATCTTCCAATGCTTTTTTAGTTGTGATGAAACCATCTTTAGCTTTAGCCAATGCATCTTTTATTAATAATATCCAATATTCATCTTCTGTATCTTTTGGTAGTGGTTTATCTTTAATTTTATCATCTTCATCATCTTTTTTCACCTCACTTTTTGTAGTATTGTCTATTTCATCATCATGTTGTTTTATCTTTTCTTTATTTATAGATTTAATATCAAATTCATCAAAATTATATTTATGACCATAATTTTGAATTCTTTCACATTGATTACTAATTGAAGTTAACCCTAAAGCAGCAGCTGAACCTTTTAAAAAATGACCTGTTTTTGATAAATTATCTAAATCTTTTTCAATTAAATAATCTTTAATCTTTTTAAATTCATCTTCAACTTGACTTACAAAAGTTTCAACCAATTGTTTTGAAAATCCTTCTTCATCTTCATCCATTTGAATAATTTCCGAAAATACAGACCAATCAACAAGTCCTGATTCCTGAAGTGATTTGATTTTATTTGAATTAGTTGCCATTGAAATGATTATGAAAAATGTGTTAAATAAAATGATGATGATGATGACGTCAACAAAATAGTAGTATTCAATTGATGATGATTGAATGGATTGTAAAAATTAATTGTATAATATATATAAACTAGTCCCCAGTGTTGAATCTTGGTGGGAGTTGAGAATATGGAATAAATTTGGTAAAATCAATTGACAAATAAAAGAATTGTTGATAAAAAAAATTTATTGATATGTTTAATTAAACAACTTGTGCCAATTGAAAAATGCTAAAAATATAATAATAATAATAATAAGTGATAGTAATGATATTTCAATGATGTTTCAAATTGTAATTTGAGAAGTGATGAGAGTTACAATTGAGAATTGAATGCCGAGGTGGGGTGGTGGGTGGTTGAAAGTGGTGGTTGAAAGTGATGTTGAGTGTGTATTGTTTTTGGCCTTTAATAAAAATTGATGAAATGCTCAAAGTTAAAAAATTTAATTTTTTTTTTTTTTATTTTTTTTTTTTTTTTTTTTTTTTTTCAGTTTTTGCAATTTTTGCCAATTTTGTGTAATATTTTGTTTTTTTTTTTCTAACATTATTTTACAAAATTTAACATTTACATTTCCTGTTTTTAAATCTTTTAAATTATGTTACTAAATTACATTTCTATTTAATATTTGAGTTATTTAGTTATTTAGTTATTTATCAGCTGATATTGAATTATAATACAAGTATTATTGAATGTATGAGAAGAGTAGAATCGATTATTTTTTTTTCTGTTTTCTTTGATGCAAAACTCATTAGAAATAAGTATAATCATGAAAAATTGAAGAAGTAACTTAATTTAAAAGAAATATATACAAGGATAATAAGAAGAATAATCTTAGTTTGTTTGTATGGAAATATGATTTTAAAAAGTAGTTAGAATTTTACTCGAGATTTTATTAAACAAAATTATGTAACAATTCTAACTAACAACTAGCTATGATGATAATGATAATAATTGTGATATCATAAATTGTGGTGATAAGTTTCAAATTATTATTTAAATTGATAATTGAACTCTTGAAACTAAATTATTATCATTTCCTATGATAATATTATTATTAAATTATATTATTACTTTTAGTCTAAACTGCTACCAGCTCTAAGTGTGTTTTTATTACATTTTACATATTTAGTTTAGGGTATGTATGTACATTTCCATAATTGTATGATATCATTATTTTTACATCAACAGTTTTTATTTAAATTGATTTTTGTTACCAATAACAAACTAATTAATCAACCAATGACCATCAGAATTAGACATGTTTCTTTGTTGTAAGTAAGTTATTACTATTAACACTTTACTACTGTCTTATACCATGACATATAGTATAAAGTTCTTTTATCATAACCAAAAAGAGAAAGAGAGAAAGAGAGTTATAGTAATCATTTTCCATTTGCTTTTAAAAAAGTATTGAAACTAATATATATTAGATGATATAGAAACCAACTAACTTATTTTTTGGATAAAACTAAGTTGAGTTAAAATTAATCAATCATATAATACCCATGTCGTGTAAATTTAATTTATCTTTGATTTATTATTATTAGAACTGAAGGTGGGGTGGTTTCCAACGCAGAGCCAGCCAGAACTCGAGTCGGCAAAGAAAAAAAAAAAATAAAATAATAAAAAAAAAAAAAAAAAAAAAAACTTAAAATTTAGGGCTAGACACAGAAATTGGAATTAGAATTGGAATCAAAATTGGAATTGAAATTGGACGACGCATTGTTGTTGTTAACTCCTTTTTTTTTTTTCTCTTGACATTTATTCGGTCTAGGTTTATGACGTCAGTTTTTCAATCCATATAAACTGTGCTGTGCCCTTTATATATTATCATTATATATACTTATATAAGTTGCTATTAATTGTTTAAATGTTAAATTGTTAAAATTTACGCGATTTTATAATTAAATTTTCTTAACTACATTTGTTATCCGCCTGTACGTCATTTTGTAATGTTTAACCTACTACTTGAATTTTGATGACATGTAAAAAGACAATTCATATTTAACTAAAAGAATAAACAATATTATAGAGACTATTTAAAATACACGTCAAATCAAGTGTATATATATATATATATCAGATTGGAATTTAACTTTCTAGGATTAAACTTTACAATCTTAAACAAAAAACGATTTTTCCTTGGTATTGAAAGGTCTCAAAAGTTAAAATGTTATTTACGTTTCTAGACTGGGAATTATTGTAAATTTGTCGTTGTTTACTTTATAAATTAAATTTGATTGTATTTTGGATAGTATGAAATTTGGGTGCAAAAATCGATTAGTTTTTTTTTTTTCTTTTTTTAATTTACAAAGGTGTAAATTTTACTTATGAACTAACGCAATTTAAGTACAAATCAACAATTCTTGTCTCTTTGTTCAATAATTGCTCTAATTTCTAATGTATTATTTCAACATTAATTGAATTCACGCGTTTATTTTCATCCGACAAGATGCTCATTAAAATCTAACAAAATGAAAATTGTCTTCCATTTTAAAAAGTCTAGTTTAAATTCAATTTTTAAATATACTTTTAATTTATAAAAAATATTAAATAGTTGACAATTCTGAGTACCAATTGTGTTGACATGACCTTTACATTTCAACTTTTTGATATTATATAATCGATATTTAAATTCGGTGATTTAAATCAACTTTGTGTTACGCAAAAATTGGATTAAATTTTTTTTGAAACACCGAGATAAAATTGAAGATCCTTTTACTATTCGTTTTTCTAATTGCTTGAGTTATTATGCCCAGTTGTTATTGCAAAAGTATATAATATTGAAGTCAGTGTCATGTACACAAGTTTCAAATTTATTATTGCAATCAATAAATCATGTTTATATCATTAATTGCTTGATCTATAAATCTTCAAGTTTATAAGTAGATTGTTAAAGAAGTTTGAATCTACTGACTAAAAAGCTTGTAAATTCTACTTTATTTTAAAGCTATGTTTAAAATTTTGCAACCATTTAATCAAACCCCGGAGATGTTCCTTTCAAAACATCTCAAAATCAATTCAAATACTCAAACCTCAAAGGTCTTCCACAATTAACAAACAAGTTTACGGAATTTTAAATATTTCACGGTTTATTAATCTATCATAAATGTATATATAATCTAATTGTCTAACTTTTAATTTGTAAATTCATACAAATCACCCAATTTATTAATAAAATAAGTTGGTTGTTCATCTATATTTAATTTTTTAACATTTTCTTCTGTTTCAATACCTGTTAATACCAACATTGTATCTAAACCACCATCTCTACCAAACTTCATATCAGTATTTAATCTATCACCAATCATTAACCCTTTTTTTGGAGTTTGTTTCAAATTTAAATGATCAGCTTTAATTGAATTCATCATTGATTGATTTGGTTTCCCACATATAGCATCTGGTTGTCTTCCTGAAGCAAATGAAACAGTTTCAATTATTGAACCAGCACCAATTAATAATTTCCCCTTTGATGGGAATGTTGAATCTATATTTGTTGCAATAAAAGGTAATGATTTATTATCTTTTAATAAATATTGCATTGTCATTGATAATTTTAAATAATTTAAATTAAAAACTAATCCACATACAATACATCCAACATTATTATCTAATTGATTTAATAAAGGATCCATTGGATCAAATTTAATTCCATTTTCAATATATTTGGAATCTGTACCACCAATTGTTTCATAACCTAATTCTTGTAATTCCTTTTCAATTCCAGTTTCACCTAAAACCCAAATTTTTTTACTTTTTGATAATTTTAATATTTTTTCAACATATATTGCTGATGCATAAGATGAACCAAAAATTTCTTGTTTCTTGATATTTTCAATACCAAAATTTTTAAATTTATCAAGATAATCAATTCTTGCCTTTGTTGAATTATTTGTAACATAAATTACTTGTTTATTTTGTTGTTTTAACATGTTTAATGTTTCAGATACAGAAGGTAATAAATGATCACTTAACCATAACACACCATCACAATCAAATAAGAAATAATCATATTGATCTATTAAATCTTGTGCTTGTTGTTTGTTGGAAATCTTAATTGACATGGTTTGAATAATTGAATATTTTTATTTTCCCGAGAATTGAAATTGCTGCAATTTTTATCTCTTGTCCGAAGAGATAGATAGATGGTATACGCTACCTCAAAAGTCATGAATTCGTTAAATATATTAAATTATAAGCTATATATTAGTTATTCCACCCAAGTTAACATTGACATTATTCATGTATAATTCAGAATTAATGAAATTATGTTTAAATAATGATTTAAATTGATTAAATTGATTATTTGGATGATATTTCTCCATACTAGGATAAATTATTTGATTTGAAAATTGTTGTTTATAAACTCCAATTAAATATGATATGAATTTTAAATTTGTCTTGTTTAATATTATTTCATTTGATTCATTATTTGGTAAAATTTCAAACTTTTTAAAATTATGATTAAAATTATTTGTTGAATCATAATTTGACATTTGAATAAATTCATTTCTTAATGATTTACAATCATTACATTGACATTTATTAATTTGATTTCGATAATTTGATGGTAACCAATTAAAATAATCAACAATAACAACCAGTTTTAAATTAGTTAATAATTTCATTAATTTAAAAAAATCATTCACATTTACATCAATTCTTGAATAATCATTGATGTTAATATAAAAATATTGAATGTTTTTAAATTTAGTTATTAAATTTTGAATTTGATTCTTGATTAAATATTGATATTGATTTAAATTATTTAATGAATTTTTTGAATTTAAATTTATTATACTAATTGATTTTAATTTTGTAAATTGTGTTTGATCTATTGATAAATCATGATAAAATTCATTAATACATTGACAATCAGGATGTAAACAATTCAATTTCAATTCTAAATGAACAAGTTGATTGAAACCAATGTTGAAATCTGATAATTTCAATGATGATTTATCTGAAAATGAATGTGAATATACAATTGATAATTTCTCCAATTTAGGTAACTTAATATTCAATGTCTTGAAGAAATTGGTTGATATAGTTGTATTTAAATTCAATACTTCTAAATTTTGAAAACTAAACCTTTCACTTTCAAAATATGTTTGTTCAAGATTATATTCAATGAAGAAATCTAATATCTTTAAATTTGGATTCTTAGGTAATTGAAATAATTCATCGATATTTAAAATTGACCAATTTTTTAAATTTTTAAGCTTATTATTTGAAACTAAAGGCATTTCATTCTGTTCTTCATCATTTTCATCTATGGCAATTTCAGTATGACTATTATTTAATAAATATTGATTAATAGTTTGATTATTTCTAATATTTGCAACATCAAAATTTATAAATTTAATTAAATGAGAACTATATCTCCAAAATTCATCTAATTTTAAATATAATTGTGTATAATCATATTTTTGAAAATTTGATTTACAATAAATATGAATTGAATTTATAAATTTAAAATTTTTAAAAGTTAATGAATTTATAAATGATTGTAATTGATTAATATGAATAAAAGTTGAATTTTTAAAATTAATTGATGAATTATCATTATCAAATATAATTATATTCTTATATAATCTTGTATTAATATGATAATTGATTAAATTACAAGTTTTTGATAAATTTGATAAATTTTGTTGATATGAAATAAAATTGCAACAATTAAATTTTAATTGATCAAAAATGAGATCTAAAACTTCAACTGGTAAATCTATTAGTGTAATCATCTTTGTAATAACCTAACCTAACCTAAATATTTAAATTCCAACCTCTCATTCCAATACCAAGTGTTTATATACTTTTACAACTTAAAGGACTTAAGGGTAAAAAAGAAAAAGAAAAGAAAGAAAAAAAAAATTGTGTCACAAAAATGGAAAACCGAAAGGCGATAAATATAAAGTTTTTTATGGTGGTGGTGGTGGGTGGTGGTAGTAAACAAATGACTAAATGACCGTTCAAAACTTAGTGGGTCATGGCGGTAAACATACACACAAGTTTATTTTTAAACGTGGCGGTGGTTCATTACCGGCGTTTTGAATTTGGTGTGGTAACGTGTGTTTATATTTGAAATGTGGGGAATGATGCTCGCTTGGTCTTACGGCAAGTTTTTTATTTTTATTAATTACTACTACTACTACTATTCTCTCCCAACAAATCACACAGTTGAATTTATGTATTTCAACCGAGAGTGGTTATAAACATTGTGTTGTTGTTTATTGTTATTCATGTTTACATTTAGAACACATTGTTGGTTATATGGCATTTAATAAAATGTGCCATTTGAGCGAGATGTGACACACTTTATAAAAGACCCATACACCAATAGTCAAGAAATTCACTCAAAAAAATTTATTATACATTAAAGCCAACAAAATGCCACACACACACACAGACACACACACATATTCATTCATTCATTCATACACCGTTTTCTTAAAACCAAGAAATGATGAAGAGTTGTAAATACGAATATGAATGGAATCGTCTATTTTAAAAATAGAATTGTTGTTAGTTGTTTGTAGAAAGTTTCTTTTTTCAAGATGAGGTATATATTTTTATTTTTTGCAGCAATTGAATAAGGTTACATATATTCATGTAATATTTCATCAATATTTATACCATCATATTTTATATTCACATATGATGTCTTTGGTTTATTAACATAAGCTCCATAATCTTTTAATCTTTTACTTGAAATCTTTTTAATTACTTGATTAAAAATTATTGAATCATCAGATATGAATAAGAAATCATCAACTAATCTTAATAATAAATTATTTGATGATGATTGGAATACAAAATTAAATTGTTCATCAACTAATGAACTATATAATACATCACAAAATATAGCCAGTAATTGAAATCCTTGAAATACACCAATTTTTCTTTTATATAATTTATTTATTTCATTTTGGGGGAAATCTCTCATTAATGGCTCAGTTTTAATTATTGCCTTTGTATCAAATATTTGTGATTTACAAATATCAACAACACGTTGTTTAGAAAATTGAATTGTTTTTGATTTATCAATAATTGGAGTATTTAAATCATTTTGAAATAAAAAATTAAATTTTTCATAATCTTCTTGAATTAAATTTGTCATTTTCTTTAATTTTGTTGTTTTGGGATCTAAAATTCCAATTCTACGAAGATAATATATTTCTGTATCACCTAATAATTGTTCAATCTTTTGTATTAAAACTTGTTGATTCATTTTATCAAAACATTGAGTCATATCAAAATGGACCATTTGAATTTTTGATTTTGAAGTTAATTTACTTTTAAATTCTTCTAATCTTGTTAGAATATCATGTTTGGAATATACTGTACTTTTATAACTTGGTTTAATATCTTTCATTTTATTTAATTTTTTTTGTAAAATTTGTCGTACTGGTGTTAATACATTATCTAAATGATATTTATATCTAAAAGCTTGATCTTTTACATTATATTCTTGTGGTTTTAAATTCAGTAATTGAATATCAATTTTCCCTGGTGCACAAATTGTTCTATAACTAGTTTCTTTAGGTATCATTCTTAAATAACCATAATTAAATTTCTCATCTCCTTGATATTTAACTTCTATTAAATACTTGTCAATATAATCTTGCGTCCAGTTATTCTTTAGTTGTCTCCATAAATATTGTGGGAAATATACAAGTTCTGAGTCCTTGTTTTCAGTGATGTACCAAAAACTTCGTAGTATTTTCTTGACAATTTCTAAAATCCATACAATATAAAGTTGAAGAAATTTTATTCTAATTTCATAATCTTCTTTTGAATAAGTATCTGGAGTTCTACCTAAAAATTTAAATTGTATCAATTTTAACTTATCAGATAAAGTTTTATAATCAACTCTTTGTTTTGGTTTCATATTTACAAAATCCATAATTATAATTTTTATTAATTTTCTGTTTTCATCACCACCCCAAGCTTCATTTGGTAATAAGTTACCTAACAATGTAAATATAAATTTAAATACAATTGATTTTGAACTTGTATTTGAAAATATATCTTTAAAATTACATGAATCCTTTTCTTTCCCATTAACCATCACATTTAAATAAATAGCATAATAATTACATTTCTCATCATTATATCTAATTTTATGTAAAATTTTATGAAACACTCTAAATCTTTTTGAATTTGAATTTATCCCTAATTTTGTAATTATATCAGGTTCAAAATATAATGAATAATTTGAATAATTTGAACTTGAAGATCTATTCATAATTTCAAATTTCCCAATTGATTCATTTATACTCATATTTGAATAACCATTCACTTCACCAAATAATTGAACATTATTTTCAAAACCTTTATAATTTAACAACAAATTTAAAAAATCAGTTGTACCTAAATTATTAAAAATCTTTTCCCATATTTCATTTTTCAATTGATTAACAATATAATTTTCATTAACATTTGTAACACCACCAGGACCAAGTTGATATCCAATTGTTAAAACATTTGATGATTTAATTGAAAGTAAATGAATCAATAAAATTTCAATTAATTCATGATAATAAATGAAATTATATAATTTCTTGGGAATTTCATACTCACCATATTTAATCAATCTAATTTGTTTAACATAACTTTCTAAATCATTTTCTATATCATGTTTAAAATAATCAAATAATGTAATTTCATTCTCCATTAAGAAAAAAAAATTTGTTGCAAATGATTATTCAACCTCATGTTGATCTTAAAAATGGTATATTATATGGGTTGCTTAAACAAGTACGATTAAATGATGATATAGACTTGGAATATCCTGTTTGTATAAATGTATGGTGTTGTAAATTCAAACCTCAACAAAGTAGTAAATTCATGCTACTAATTAAGAAATTCACTAATGATGAAAATATGAAACATTTAAAACGATTAATGAAAGTTGATGAGTATATAAAGGGGATAATTTGTTTTGAATCTGATTTTACAAAACTGGAGTTGGAAGAGAAATTGAATGATGTAGAATTTGAAGATTTACAAGTGATTCAAGTTCCTAAACAAATGGCAAAGACAATGGAAACTTCAATTAATTGGTCTCAGATTTGGCCATTGAATTGGAAAGGTAATCCAAATCATCAACTTTTAAATTCAATAACTTTTGATATTAAACATGAACAAAAAATGATTAATTTATTAATTGATACATTTGAAAATATACAATGTTCTTCAGTGACAATAATGACAAGAAATAAAGATATAGAAATTATAACACATGGATATTGTTCACTGCCGCAGCAACATTCAATTATGAAAGCTATTGATATTATAGCTAAAAAAGAGATCAATAAAAGAAAAAACGACCCCAAAGCAGAGGTTGGATATTTATGTAATGGATTAAATGTTTATACAACTCATGAACCTTGTGTAATGTGCAGCATGGCTCTTGTACATTCTCGTATCAATAGAATTGTTTATCTAAAACCAGTTAAATCTGGAGGTATGGAATCTTCATATTACCTAGGTGATCGAGATGGATTAAATTGGAAATTCCAAATTTGGAAATGGTTAAACATTGATAATTTAAGAAAATTCAATCTTATAAATTCAAATAGATCTTTACTTATAGAATATTAATTCATATATCTAATAATAAAGATATTTGATTACATTTTTGAATTGATTCATTTACAATTTCGTTATAATAATTATCAGTTTCAATTTTCAAATCATCTAATTTTGATACTGATAATTTCAACTCATTTACTTTCTCTTTAATTTCACCATTTAATTTCTGTTCTTCAACTTGTAAATTTAATTGTAACAATTCCAATTCTTTAATTAAATTGATTAGTTTTGGTTTCCCAATTGTTGATTTCTCATTAAATTCATCAATCACATCTTTTAAAGGTACATCAAATTGTTTTGAAATATTTAATTTAATTCTTTTCAGTTTAATTTGTTGTTGTAATAAGATATTTTCATAAATCTGTCTTATCCCATCATATGAGACTTGAGGTAGTAAATTTTGTAAATCATCTAATGTGAAATACTTCCGTATATCCAGTCTATCAATTAAATAATCTTGTAATATTGATACTGAAGTTATTGGTTCTGTCATGCTGTCGTGCCAAAACACTGAAAAAAAAAAATAAACAATCATCAACAAAAATCTAACCAACCTTTATTCCAAAATGACATTGACTTATGAACCATCAAGTTTCCAAATCCAAGGATTAGCCACTAGTGTTTCCAAAAGATTATTAAATGATTCAGAATCTTCACTATTAGTAAACATAGCACCTACAGGTCGTCAAGCGAAAAGACATGCACAACAAATCAATTATTCTGAAGATTTCATAGATGATTTTGAATTTGAAGATAGTCCATCAGCTACATTTGGTAATAAAAATATTAGTGAAGAAAAAAAAAATCAAATTGAATCACAAAAATATTCATTAGCTAGGAAAACACCACATATAAAATTATTACAAGATCAACAATTTTTACAATTTGAAAATGAAGATATACTTATACCTATTAAATTAGCAATTGAAAATAATAATTCACATAAATTAATTGATTTTTTCATGTGGAATTTAACAAATCCAATCATTACACCATTACAATTTTCAGAAATTTTAATTAATGATTTAGAATTACCAAATTCAATGATTTCACAAATTTCAGATTCAATTCAACAACAAATAGAAGAATTTAATTATGCATCATCATTAACATTCCCAAATAATAATCCATGTAATGTTATAATTGATTTACAATTTAATTTAAATAAACAATTATTTCAAGATAGATTTGAATGGGATTTAAATCAAAAAGAAATCACACCCGAAATGTTTGCTGAAATTATAGTTGCAGATTTAGGTTTAAATTTAGAATTTAAATCTGCTATAGCTCATAGTTTACATGAAATTATTATAAAAGTTAAAAAAGAAATAATTGAAGGTTCATTTAATAATGAAATTCATAATTTACATTTAGTAAAGGGAATAATATTTGAAAATGGTTTAAGAATTTTTACTGAAAATAGTATATCAAATGGTAATGATCATTGGGAACCAATAGTTGAAGTATTAAGTGCAAATGAAATTGAAAAAAGAGAAGCTGAAAAGATTAGAAATCAAAGAAGATTGAAAAGAGAAAATAATAAAAGAGATTTTGAAGATACAAAGAGGAGAGTAGGTAGAAGAAGACTAGATGAATATTGAAATATACACAAAAGAATGAAACATCACATCTCTAATTGAAGTAGAACATAAACTTGGATCAATTGCTAAATATAAAGTTCTATTCTCGGTTGCAAATTTCAATCCACTTGCACGACTGTGTAACTATATAAATGGTCAGCGATTTTCGCTCTAAAATTTTTCTTCCATTTTTGTATTTTTTAATTGCTTTCAGCAATGGTAAAATATATCAGTGAACATATGAATTGATAAGTTGAACATGAAAATGAATTTGGATCTTTTCTTTCAAGCTTGTATGTTTTGTTTACTTGTTTTAAACTAGTAAATATCTCAAGTTTAAAAGAGTTTGGAGTAACATCAAAAGATACTGTTAAAAGCTTGGATTTTGATGTTATTACAAATCTTGGTTAGTTTGACTTCAGAATTCATGATGATTTGCTACGCTGGTGATGACTCATGGAATCCAATTGTCAAACTATTTTACTGTTCACTGTTTTCCTTTTTACCAGCAATTAAAATGTCATCAACGTATAGGCCTAGGTATAACCTGAAAGTCTTTTAAATCCATCATGCAGGAGCTTGTTTTAACCCATATAGACTTTTTTTTAGTTTACACACTTTGTTTTATTACCAATGGACTAGTTCCACTTTTCTAAGCTTGTGTGCATTGTTTGCTTGTTTTAAACAAGTAAATATCTCAAGTTTAAAAGAATTTGGAGTAACATCAAAAGATATTAATTAACAGTTTAAATTTTGATGTTATCACAAATTTTGAATTCCCTAATATAACCAATGAATCGTCAACAACTCTAGTTGTTTGTGATCATCATATGGTCAACTGCACTTTTACCGTTGTAATAGAGTTCAAATAATTTTTCCAATCTATTATTTGTTTTATTTGTCAAATGCTGACTGATTATTTTGATCATATATTCTATTATGCTCTTCATAGTGATTTTTGTGATATGAGGTGAGTAGAATCTAATTAGCTCGGGTGAAAGTTTGGCTGCTAGACGAATTTTCTTTGAAAGATCCATAAAGTTCTTAAAAATAACTTTTTAGTTAATCATAAACGATAATGGAAATCATTTTAGGACTAGTTCCACTTTTTTAAGCTTGTTTGGATTGTTTGCTTGTTTAAAACAAGTAAATAAATCAAGTTTAAAAGAGTTTGGAGTAACATCAAAAGATAAATTTAACAGTTTGAATTTTGATGTTATCACAAATTTTGAATGCTTTAATAGAACTTAAAAGAGCAGTACGATCAATGGTAATTTGGCAAGCTTAAAAACCAAACGTTTCTCAATATAATTAATCAATCGTCAAGGACTCTAGTTGTTTGTGAATTGTTAATCATAAACGATAATGGAAATCATTTTCAAGTTTGTGGATGTCTGCATATCAAAGCAAAGAGGTAACAAAATTTGAAGTATTGTTAAAACTCTTGCAAACATTATGAGTTGAGTCACAACCACAAATGAGAACTTGATGCTTCATTATTTTTGATCATTATTTATTTAGAATATATATCTGTAAACCAGTTAAACCTGAAGTTGAATATGCATCGAAAAATTTTATATCACCAAAACCGGGTTCTTTTAAACATATTTGTTTACCCATATTTCCATCAAAACTTTGAGTTTTTTGTGCAATTGATATTTTTTGGCCATCTGCTTTGATCTACGATTATAAACATCCATATTACTGTTTATTTGTATACTTTATTGTCAACTTTGGTTTTCAATATTAAGTTCAATGTCAGCTTTTATGAGGTTTATTTGGTCATCACAGCAAAATATTTATGAACCAAATCATCATCAGTAGAATAACTCAGTCGGAGTTTAAAATGTCTGTTTATATCCTGTATGGTGACAGGAAAATCGTTACTGTTTAAATTGGTGAACATTAGATCGTCGATATACTTTTTGAGCAACTCTTTAATGTTGAAAAGAACCTGATACATTTTATAGCTTCCATTTTGGTGGAAAGTAAATTGGTGTTTATTGACCTTCGAGTTTTATATCACCCATATCAATTGTTTCGATAGTTTCATTATTGGTTTATATAGATTTTTATTTATTTAATTTACATTTAATACTATTTTTAAATATACTATAATTTCTATAAGATTAACAGTCTTCTTTAATCAAAATTTAAATGTAATTTTTAACATGATTTCGATCAATAAGAGAAAATTACAACAAATATAGTTTCTTCAATTACAAAGTCATTTCTCATATCAATTCTACATATCATCAATTCATAGTAGTATATCTTCAATAGGTTGGATTTTCATTTAGTTGCAAAATTTCTTAATTTCATGTCATTTTTTTTTTTATTTTTTCTGTCAATACGTCATTAGTAATTTATAAATTTCATCTTTACAACGGCAGTAACCAAAGACATTAAGGATAAGGGGTGATGCCGTTATTCAAGAGGAAAGAGACTAGTCCTCCTATTGATAATTTGAAAAGAGTTGGTTCATCACAAAGTATTAAATCAAATGAATCAATATCAAAAAATAAATTAAAATCATTATTTAAATCAAATAAACAACAAGTTAATTTAGATTCAGAATTAGAAAATTTAAAAATTGAAGATGAACAAAGTCAAGGACAACTTCAAATTCCAGATAAGTATAAGAAACGTGTTAGTACAATAGTTGAAACTGATGATTTATCAACTTCAAATTCAGATGATGATGAAATTTATGATGATACAGATTTAGAAACTGATTCAGAAGAAGAAGATCATATTCATCCTATCAAACCTAAATTCATATCACAACATCATGATTTAGCAAATCAATTATCTACAATCATGGGATATTGTGGATTAAAAAATCAACAAACAACTGAAATGGCAAATGAAGAAAGTAAAAAGACATATTCAATATTAGATTCAAACAACAAGATTTATAAATTATCAAAATCAAATAATCATGAGAGTGTAATTGGTGATTTTCAAATTGAATTAATTTCAAATTTATCGAAAAAAATTGAAGATATAATAAAGAATAAAAATTCAAATATTTTAAAATGTGAAAAATCTTTATATCAAAGGTATGGAATTATTAGAAATGTCATTGGGAAAGGATCATATGGATTAATTAAAATTATAGATTCAACAAGTGATAAAACAACACCAATTAAATTTGATAAATTATATACAAATAAAACATTATATGTTGTTAAAGAACTACGGAAAAGGAAAGATGAAGATACTTCAATTTTTATTCAACGTGTTATATCTGAATTTGTAATATCTTCAACATTAAATAATAAACATATAGTTGAAACTGTTGATTTAATGTGTTCAACAACAGATTTTAAATTTAATCAAGTTATGATTTGTTCACAAGGTGGGAATTTATTTACTTATTTAACTACTGGAATTAATATTAATAATGAATGTATATCATATATGTCATTATATGAAGTTGATTGTTTTATTAAACAAATTGCAAAAGGTTTAAAATATATGCATTCTCATGGTGTTTCACATTGTGATTTAAAATTAGAAAATATTTTAATTACTTATCAATTAGATAATGATAATCAAGGGTATACTAAAAAAACAGTTTTAAAGTTAAGTGATTTTGGTAAATCATTTGTATTCAAGACAAAATTTGATCAACAAGAACAATATATAACTTCCGGTCCAATTGGGTCTGAACCTTATATATCACCTGAAGAATATAACAAACAACCATATAGTTCAATTAAGAAAGATTGTTGGGCATTGGGTATTATTATATTAGTATTATTTAATATTAGACGAAATTATTATTCTGATAAATCACAAAAATCAATTGATTTAGATTCAAGAATTTCTGGTAACTTAATTGATTCAAATGGATATGGGACTGGATATTTATGGAAATCAACAGAACCTAAATCAAATATGAAAGAATTTAAAGATAAAATTTTTAATGAGTATAATTTAAAACGAATGATTTCAAATTATGATTCAAATACAAAAGAATGGTTAATTAAAAAAAAAGGTGATTTTTTACCAATTGAAACTATATGTGGTGAAGATGATGAATTAAATGAATTAAGAATTTTAATAATTTATAATTTATTATCTATTGAATCATCAAAACGTATGAATGTTGAACAATTTTTAAAAACTGATTGGATGGAATCAACAGAATCATGTAGTTAGAAAAATTAGATAAATATGCATTATAATTATTTCTCTATACAGGGGTTTTAAAAATCTTCAAACATTGTTCTATAAGGATCATCTACTCCACTTATCCCATAATCCAAATCTTTATCTTCTGGATATCTATCAAATTGAGATGTATCACCAACACCTGAAGTTATTGGTGGTTCATATGGAGTTTCTATATCTCTTGATAATAATCTTTCCCATATTACTTCTTTAAACCATGAATGATTTTTAATATCATTTGAACCACCTTGTAAATTTCCTAATCTTTGAGTTAAATCTTTAACAATTAATTTTTGTAATAAATCAAGAATATCAGGTGGTAAATAATCTGGATAACTTATAGTACCATTTAAAATATTTTCATAAGTTTTCATTGGTGTTGGATCATAAAATGGTGTATAACCAGTTAACATTTCAAATATTAATATACCAAATGACCACCAATCAACTGATTTATTATATGGTTTTGTTGCAACTACTTCTGGTGCTATATAATCTGGTGTACCACATAATGTATAAGTTACATCATAAACTTCTTTTGCAAATCCAAAATCAGTTAATTTAATATGACCATTTTTATCCAACAAGATATTTTCAGGTTTTAAATCTCGATATATAATATCTAAATTATGTAAATATTCAATTGCTAAAAAGACTTCTGCTGCATAAAATTTAGCAACTGGTGTTGGAAATCTTTGAGATTTCCTAAGTAATGAAAATAATTCTCCACCTTCTATATAATCCATAATCATAAATAAATTATGACAATCTTGAAATGTACCCCACATCCTAATTATAAATGGATGTTGAGCTAATTTAAGCATTCTTCTTTCATCATTTGTATGTTCAACTTGTTTCATATTAACAACTCGTTCTTTTTTTAATACTTTCATTGCATAAAATCTTCCATTATGTATCAGTCTAGTTAAATGTACTCTACCAAATGATCCTGTACCTAAAGTTCTAAGTATTTGAAAATCATTTAATGTATATTTCCCCTTTGTTGTTGTATCTCTTGTTGAATGCCTCGATATTTTCTTGGTTAATGTAGTATTACTATCATTTTTGGTATTAGTTGTAGGTTCTAAACTCGGTGATCCACTAGCATATATGTTTTGTTCATGTTGTTTATTTGCCAATTCTTCTAAATTTATATCATTAAGGGATCTTATACTTGATTCTCCTTGTTCCATTGAAGACATCTTGATTGGTTTATTGCTCTAGACTACTTATGTATGATTTCAACCCAGTGGTTCTCGACTATATGCCACTTTGTAAAATGATCTTAAACTCACGGTATTCCAAGATATATACAATATAGTTGAATAATCAAAGAAAAACTTGTCTAAAAAAAATGATTGAAAAAAAAAAAATAAAAAAAAAAATAAAAAAAATAAAAATAAAAATAAAATAAAAAAATTTTTAAAATTTTGAACCATAAAAATTAAGTAGGACAAACTGGAAATATGTCAATGGGGGTATAATAGGTTAAAGTGGTTAAAATGGAAGTTCTGATATTGAAGTGTACTTTGTAAGGTGTATGTTTTGTTTGAAGAAATTGTAGGAAAAAACTGAACTAAATATGAAAATTATAATTTTAAAGATTATATCAATAAATTATAATACAACCAGAGAATTCGGTAACATTGTATATATACATTTCTCAACATCTTTTTCTTCATCAAAAATCAAACGATTAAACTAACCATGAAAGTCTAAAGTAAAATTATTCGAATTTGATCATTTTAGGTCTGTTCGAGATTGTTTTGTTCGGTCCTTAGCCGTTTCAGGAATGAGCATATATTTTCGCTAACAACGGTAATTCTATTATTGTACTTCACCATGCAGCGCAATGTAAGGAGAATCTATACCCAGATATTTGCCATTTTATAAACCAACAACAATCAATGTTGGAATTCTATAGTTAGAATTGTTAATTATTACCGTTATTTTTAATATTGTAAAAAATCATGATTTACATCGTTAGGATAATTGTTTTGTAACCTAGTGTGATACTTCCTATTCTTGCATTTATTGTATATTCAAAATTTAAAAGGTTTGAATATTTCTTAATTTCAAAAGATTAACATCACGTCAATCCAATGACATAAAACAGATTACATGCAACACAAAAATAAGTTTTTTTTTCAAAATGTACAATAAATAAGTTAGGTTTAAAATCTTGAATCATTCCAAATTTTGTTAATGACTTAACTAAGATTAAATAATTATCTTTATATTCATCTTGGATTTTTCCTGTATTTCAACGATATTGTGATTCAATTTTTCTCACTTTACACAAGATCTGACTATACCTCTTTTTGGTTTACCCGCCATAAATCAATTGCTCCAATAGATAATTATGCATTACCACCACGCAATTTGATAAGCCTCTTCTTTTATGAAAACCATCTCAATTTATTTTTAACTTTGACTTGCACAAATTTATATCCTTTTAAACCAACATTGAACATGAGTGGATAAATTGGAGTATATGATTTCATTTTGTGATGAAGAAGAAGCGCAATTTTTATTATTTTCTTATGTATGGACGGGGAAAATTACAAATTGCACGCGAAGAGATTTTTGAAAAAGCAATTTATTTTTCATCTCGGAAAAATATTTATTTTTAAATTTTCAACGTATATGTAGAAATTCGAATTATAATCTTTTACGATAAACATTTTTGAATCAAGATTGTTATCGATATTTAAAGTACGACACGGAATCACATTACGGTATTCCATATTTGTTTCAGATTTAAATTTAAATGAATTGAATTGTTTATTTTTTTAAACTACATAACCCAGTATTCAGTAGGGACACCATTATCTGAATCATTTGAATTATTATCATCATCACTATTTATCATTTCTTCATCATCATCATCATTATCTTCTGAATCAATTGCATCTCTTCGTCTTGATCGTTCATACCTTAATTCATCATCTATATCATCATCAGTCAGTCTTGGTTGTTCTTGAACTATAGGTTTTGACTCTTCTTTTTGTGGTGGTGGTTCAATCATAACATCATTATTCTTTAATTCATTCAATGCAGTTGTAATTTGTTTCAAAGCAGTTTGTAATTTTTCAAAAAGGGCATGATTATTTTGTATATCAAATTTATTAAATTTTAATTCACCAAGATTAAATTTTAAACTTGATTGAGATTTATAATCATTAATTAATTTTTTAATAATTTTTAAAAAACCAAACGACATCAAAATTTTAACTCGATCATAAACATTAAATTCTTCTTTATTTAAATCAACATCTAATTTTAAATCTTCTTCATCTTCTTTAATTGTTACTTGTCTTGTTGGTTCTATAGTTTGATATACTTCATAATATGAATAATCATTACTTGTATCAATTAAATTATCTCGATTATTAAACAGATTTATTTTCCATGTTAAATTTATAATTATCCAAACTATAGATATTTTAATTTGATTTAAATTATTTATAATTTGTGTCTTGTTTTCAATTTGATAATTATTAATTTCAAATTTTAAAAATCGTATCCAAATTTTTAATAATTCCTTTGTTGGGAATAATGATTTATTTAAAATGTCAATTTCAGTATATTTATGATCTTCAATATAATTTATTGATGTGACTAATTTAATATAATCTTGATTGTTTAATAAATCAATTAATGTTGAATCATTGTAAAAATCAATTTCATCATTTTTATAAGGTAGGAATAATTCAACATTTGTAATGTTTGATATTATAAATGTATACCAATTTTTAGGTAAATTTGAATACTTTATTATAAATTCATTTTCATATTTCTTTATTAAGATATTGTTAAAATTCAGTGAACCAGCAGTGAAATTTTTTAAAATCTCAAATGATACAATTTTTTGTTGAATTAAAATTTGATTAATTTCTGGTGTATATAATTTTTCATTATTTAAACCAATTTTTGATTTCTCCAATATAAATGAGATTTGAAAAAAATCCATCATTTCTAATTTATGTTCTGAAGCTTCATTATATAATAAATTTTTAATAACTTGTAAAATTTTTAATTGTAATGTTGATTTTTGATACATTTCTTCTTCTAAATCTTGTTTTTCAATTATATTAATTTGATAAATATTTGATAAATTACTAATAAAATTCTCATACCCAATAATTTTATATCTAAATGAACTAAAATCAAGTACAAAATTTGCCAATAATCCAATAATTATAGATTGATTAGTCATTTGATTTTTAATACATTTCAACATTTGAATTTGATTGGAATTATAAAAAAATTTAATAAATAAATTTAAATGTTCAAAACTTGATATAATTTCTAATAAATTTATGATAAATCCACCTGTTGATATTGGTTGATTTAATAAAATATTATTTGTTGATGGTAATTCTAATTCTTGATCTATAAAATTTGTAAAACTATTACATTCAACAAAGAAAGTTCTTAAAATTGCAACTGATCTTGATATTGATCTTATAAAATAAAAGCAATTAGTAAAAATTGGTAAATTCATAATTGAACATAATATACTAATATTTCGATTAAACCATGAAATATCACCTGGTAATATTTTATTACTCATGACTAATTTATAACTAATTGATAATTGTTTTAATATAAAATGATAATCATCAATAATTTCAAATATTAAACTTGTTAATTGAGTTGAAAAATCATTTTTAACTATTCTAGCTCGATAATCTTCAACACTATTTGTATAAACACTTAGTAGTAATAATAAATCTGAAATCATATACTCATCATCAACATTTAAACTATTAAAATCAATTAATGTTTTACCTTTATTACTATTTCGTTTTAAAATTTTCAAATCATTTAGGAACCTATTATTTTCAAAATTATTTGTTAAATTTTCAACAAGTTTAAAATCAATATTACAATTAAAAATTTGATCATTTAAATTTAAATATTTACCACATAAATCAGTTAAAATTTTAATTGATGAATTTATATATGGAATATTAATTTCATCATATAACATATCAATAATTTGAGGGAATAATTTATCAAAATATTCATTACAATTAGTTAAACTATTGTTTAAAAAATGACAAACTAAATTTAAACATGATAAACTTAATAATTTATCTTGATGATTAATTAATAAAAATAAAACAATGAAAATTTTTGGTGATATTTCTAATGGTGATGATATTTTATCAACTTGACAAATTTCAATTTTTCCATTATAATCATTTTGATCCAAGTAATTATAAATTTGACTAGTTACAACAATACAATTTTTTAATAAATTAAAATCAATAATTTCATTAATTAATTGTTGATTTAATTGAATATTTGGAACTTGTGAAATATCTTCAATTTTTAATTTATGAATTTTAATAATTTGATTACAACATTTCAATAATTTATTTAAACAAATTAATAATAATGTCATAATTAATTCCATATTCCCATTGAATGAAGAATTTAATAATAATGGTATTAATTTCAACAGTTTTGTAATCACCATTGAATCAATTACAATCTTATTAGTTTCAATTTCAATTAATAATAAAATTATAAATTTAATTAAAAATTTTGAATCAATATTAAAATTTTTAATATTTAAAATATTTAATAAAATTTCAAGATTATAATTAATTAATGATTCAATTTTAATCTTATCATCATCATCATGATTAATAATGATTTCTAATAAATAAATTAATAAATCAATAATTGGATTTAAGATTGATTCAAATAATTTTAAATTTAAATTTGAATTTATCTTGAATTTCCCATTTATTGATTCTTCACAAATGAATGTACATAAAATGTTTAAAACAACTAATCTTTTCTCTAATTCAACTTGTAACTTATTAGAATCAATATTATTCTTTGATTGAATTAAATTATAAATTAATTGATTAAATTCAAATGTTAAATTTTGAATAAATTTAAAATCATCACATAATTTAATTTTTAAATCTTTATTACCAATTAAGGTTAATCTTAATTCATTATATATTGTATTTGAAGGTAGTGATGATGAACCAGTATATTTATGAGTCAATTCAAGTGGCATTATTATGAATTGATTATTGATTAAAGTTTAAGATAAAATAGAATTAATTTTTCTGTTGCTTCTGGAAATCAAATGATATCAAAAGATCAACAGATTAAAGAACCAGAGATCAACAAGTTAGATTAGAGAACCAGAAGGTATTGTAGAGTAGAAATGGTATAGATGGTTTGATCTCTTTCTTAGATTTTACTACGCCAATAATCTTGAGCTTCTTTTGCTGGTTTACCATTTTTAATATCTTGACTTACTCTTGTATCAGCATCAACTCTTTTTGGTATATAATCCAATATTGATTCCAATTGTTGATTATCTTCTAATTTAACAATACCATTCTTATCACCAATGATATAATCACCAGGATTTATAGTCATAATCTCTTCACCTTCTTCTTTGAATGATTGAATTTTAATATCTAATGGAACATTTATTCCAACAACTTTAACAATTGAACCAGGAGCTGAAGTTCCAACACCATAAGACCAAACAGGATATCCCAATTCTATATGTTCATCTAAATCTCTAATTCTACCAAAAATAATTGATCCATTTGATTTACTATATTGTGCACGAGTTGACATTAATCCACCATATAATGCATTGTTTACTTTAACATATGGTGAAGTTGTAAGTTGTAAATCTAATGGTAATCCAATGACAACTACTGAATCTGATGGGATTTGATCAATATATGATTGTTTCACTGCTGGT
This sequence comes from Insectozyma xiaguanensis, assembly GCA_030555925.1. Classification (NCBI taxonomy): domain Eukaryota; kingdom Fungi; phylum Ascomycota; class Pichiomycetes; order Serinales; family Debaryomycetaceae; genus Insectozyma; species Insectozyma xiaguanensis. Next base: position 61,682 of record JANIVQ010000015.1, on the reverse strand, counting down.
CTAGGATCTGATTTAAGTGCATATAATACAGTATATGCTTTCCCAACTATTGAATGAATATTTGAATTTGTTATTGGTGATTGATTAATTAAATTTGGTATAAATCCACCATTGGCAACACCATGTTTATTTAATGAATCAGAAACATCGCATGGAGTATATTTGGATAAGAATGTAATCACTTCTTTGGAAGTTAAACTTTTTTTAATTGACATATTTGATGAATATTTGATATCGACTAATTTTGATTCCCCAGAAATTGATTACTTTTGTTACTTCTAATATGCCGCGCGCTACCTGGTGTATTGGTATCAGAAGCGAATCGGAATATCATCGGTTAATTTAGAGGTTAAATATAGATGGTTTAAATAAGACTTTGATATTAACTTAGACATATCGTAGTATTTCTAGGTCCAAGACTTGATTAGTTCCGAAACTTTGTTCCACCCACGGCCTATCAATGGGCTCCCGTGTTGCAAATATGGCAGTAAATAATCGATTTCGTCTAAATGCTGGTTCCAGTTTTGATCTAAGTCACATTCCATCATTCAATCATCAATACTTAATCTCTTTTTCATATTTTTATATGATTCAGATGTCATATCAGTAACATCATTATCAGTTACAGTATCAACATTTTTATTAATCTTTTTATGTCCAACATCACCTGGTTTCACTGGTTCTTCTATTGGTACTTCAACAGTTGGTACTTCAAATATTGTTCCCAACTCTTTAAGAAAAGTATCATTTAATTGATAATCATTAATTATAGTTTGATCATCAACTTTTGGATCTTTTAAATCTTTTAATATTGAAGTTAAAGTTTGTGGATGTACCATTGTTTTCTTTATTGATTGTTTGATTTCAATTTCACCTTGATCAAATAATTTATTTCTCAGTTTTAATTGATTTATTGATGTTAAATCTCCAGAATTGTTAATTTGATTTATATTTATAGTTTGTATTTGTTTACCCAATTGATTTATTGATGATATGAAATTAGAATCATAAGTTGATGTTCCTTGTTCATGAGGATCTAAACCATCTTTACCTTGTGGTATTGATGATTCCTTTTGATTTAATTTCTTAGTTAAAAATTTTGCATCAAATGATTGTGATGATGTTTGTTTAAATTGAGGAGAAGGAGTCTTTTCAGGTTGATGTTTTGGTAATTGATTGATATTCGATGATCTATTCAATTTTGTATCTACAACTGTTTTAGTTAACTTTCTACCTGATTGTTTAGAAGCTGATGATCCCATGATTAATATTGATATTTTTTCCTCTCTCTTTTCTTCTTACTCCTCTCGAAATGTTTGTTGATCTATATTTATATTTATTGATTCTCTATACATACATGAATTTCTATATATCTTTCTTCTTTGATTTCTTATCTTTTTTATCTTTTTTATCTTTCTTTGATTTCTTCAGTTTTGTTGATGATGTTGATGATGATTCTTCATTTAATAATTCAGTATTATTCTTTTTAACTTTTTTCAACTTCTTATCTTTATCAATCCTCTCACTTTCTAAATCTTCATCATCTTCAGCGGGTCTTTTATAATCTTTTGATCCATATCCAGTTGGGAAATGTCTCATTGTTAAATTATTCAATTTCTCAACATTTTGTCTTGGTATCACAACTTTATCCATATCAATCTCTGGTATATCCACACTCTCAGATATATTATAAAATTTAGATATTTTAGATTTAATAGGTTTAAATTTATTATCATTACCTGGTAAAAATATAACATTTTTATCATTATTCTTTAAAGTTGTTGATCCATTTAAATCTTCATTTATTTCATAATTGATATCATTAAATTTGAAATTATTATTCGATTTTAAAATTGGTAAATTTTTTAATTTAGAAATTGGGAAATTATTTGGTGTTTTAATTAATATTAATTGTTTATTTTTAAATATTGATGATTTGATTTTATCTGAATTTTTAAATTTAGAATAATTTTTAGGTGGTTGATATATTATATCTTGTTCATCTTGACTTGAATTGGATTCTGAATCTGAATCATTTATATATTCTTTTGATTTTACTTTTGAACTCATTGGTATCTTTTGTACTGGGTAAAACTTTTGAAAATTGAGAAGAGTAGAGTAAGTAGGAAAAAAAAATATTGATCCAAGAAAGACATCCATACACCAATATTGAAACCATGTTAAAATTTGATATTTTAATGATTCAACTTTTAAGATATGTATAGGATGGTTTGATATACTGTTAGTATAATTTGGTAATTGAAACTTACTTTTGGAATGATTTGTTTGATATTATTACTTTTTGATTGAATCTTTAATTTTTGAATATTTCCATTGAATATGAATTGTTGATTCAGCTATTTGAAAAGAGCATTGTTATTTTTTGATTCATATAGTATTTATGAAAGTAAACTTATATTTCTTCTTTTGGAGGATACATTTGATCAATCACAGAGTAGGCTTGGAAGTATATCATCTTCTATTTCAAACCAAAATAGACTATATCATTCTGTTTGTGATAATAGTTTAGCTCAGCCATTGAGGTAAATCACCATATTTTATTAAGCTACATTAATGAACTTTGATATTCGTAAAGATGATTGAATTCATAGTGACTTTGATTTTGTGTTTTATAGAGTTAAGCGTTTTAAGCATTTCTGCAGAATTGTCGATTGTAATCAATTATTGATCATATTCTGAAGTAAAACTTATACCATTCAATCAATAATCATCAACCATGTGAGTTCTGATAATTCTTTCTAGTGTGGTAAAGGCTAGTTGTTAGCTGTAATGGTGAAAATTAAACTTCTGTATAGCGCCGTGCCAAAGAAAATTGAAAAATAAAGTCAAATATGATTAATCAAAATTCACTTAAACCATGATGCATATCTCGTATCAAATATATTCTATCATAATTCAACTATAAATAGACCCATGTTTTCATATCATTTTTAAAGTATCATGAGTTTTGTATTTGAAGATTCAGGAATTGCAGCTTCTATATATTTATCATTATATACAATCTATTTAATAGCTGCCATCAAGATTGTTTACGATAAAGGTTGGAAATCAATATATACTTCATTATTAATCTTTGGTATCTTTAGAGTTTCAGGTCAATTATGTGGGGTTGCATTTGCTGCTTTAGGTTATGAACATTATAAATGGTTAATAGCATATCTTGTTTTCAGTGCAGAAGGATATTTCACATTAATCTTAACATCTTTCCATTTAATAGCTCAAGCACAAATTCAAACCATTGGAGAATCTTGGATTAGACCAAGTAAACAATATAAACAACAATTAAAACTTGAAGCTAACACCATCAAAGAGAAGTTAAAAGCTAGGTATTCAATAACTTCAATTTTTCATACTTTGTTAATTCCAGCTAATGCATTTATAATTGCTGGTGGTTCAATTTTAACTGGTGAAAAACCAGGTATGATGGATTCAAATATTGTATCAATTTCAAAGGGGCTTAGAACAACAGGTCAAATTATTTTTTTAATTCAAACTATTATTGCAATTGGATTGGCTATTTATGTATATTCGATTGAAAAGATTAAACATTCAAATATTTATTCAATCTTTTTAGTTTCACCATTTATTTTAATTCGTGGTATATTTGGTATTTTATCAATTTATTTAACAAAAATGAATTATTATGATATGACTAATTATACTGAAAATGGTTTAAATCCTCATTTTGTAACTTATGAATATGTTTTAGCAACAACTATGGAATTTATAATTGGTATAATCTATATATCAAATTACTTTTTTGATAAGAATTATACAAAGAGAAATGTAGAAGTTATTGAATTGGATAAAGAAAGTCAATCATCAATTGAGAAAATTAATGTATAGACTATGAGCTGAAGTAATAAACATGAATATTGGAATGTACTTCCATGATGAAATTCTTGTAAATCATAAATATCAACAATTATATTTTATTTAAATCGTTCTTTTACAGATCACTTGAGAGTATACTCATTATATTCATAATTTATTCAAGTCAACAAGGGTTTATTTAGAGTTTTTAAAATTTTTGACAAAGCTTCGCCGATTTCACAAATTTCTTAACTCTTGATGAAATGTGAGGATAATTAGATAAGATTGAGATATGAATGTATTGTTTTGACCTATCTTGTTGAAGTTTGAATGCTTTTTGTTGAATCTCTGAAGAAGAAGAACTTGTGATACAAAGACACAAAAAATAAATCGTTATTTTTGCACCCAATTGTCAACTGAAAGAATTAGTGTGTTTTAAAGCTCTATCACAATTATGAAATTATACGAAAGACAATTTTTACTCAAGTAATCTTGATGAAAATTGATTAAAATTTAGATAAAAGTGAATAACTTTTTTAAATTAAAACCATAATACAAAAGAATACAAAGTAAATCAAGATATAGGCTTGTCTACAACTAAAATTGTAATTTAGATAAAGATTTAAATTTATAAATATACATTAATATATATAATTAAAATTAAAAGTTTCCAAAAATTAGATTATTTTTCAATGAATAGATGAATCAATCCAGTGATTTAGATCTCGATTCCTTTACATTTTAAATAGACAAAAAAACAGGAAAGTTGAGATATTACTATCAATCAACTCCGGCAATATGTAAAATTAAAAATCCTGCAAAATGAAGTTCTGCAAATCTTTCAATTTAAAAAGCCATAAGGAATTATAGTTTAAAATTTTTATAATTGATACATAAAAAATGACGACAACTTTAAATACCTTGACAATGATTGTAATAATAGAATTAGTCATCATAATCATGAATATTAATTATTATAATTCAAACTAATTCAAATTTCAATCGTCAATAACCCAAATGTTGTCTATCATACCATGCATGTAACAATCACCATATTCCTATAACTATAAATATCCTATGATTCTGATGTGATCAAGATTTAAAAAAGTATATGATGTTTTCACTGTTTGAAACCTTTAACTAATATTAAAGAAAAAAAGAAGAGAAAAAGGAAAAATGAAAAAGTGGGTGATTTGATTCTATTTATACATTTTTACCCCTTTGAAAATTTTTAAATTAATGTTTCATATATGTTTTATTTTTTTTTACGTATATTTTTGCACCCAATTGTTTACTGAAAAATTAGTAAATATTCTAAATTTCTTTCACAATCATAAAAATATACGAAAGTCAATGTTTACTCAAGTAATCCTAATAAAGATTGACTTGTGTTTTAATTTTAGAATTGATTAAAATTCAATTAAGAGAACAGATTTTTTAAATTAAAATCTTAATACAAAAGTTTACAAAGTAAATCGAGATATAAGCTTTTCTACAACTAAAATACATAATTTAGATAAAGGTTTATATACATTAACATATTTAAATAACAATAAAAGTTTCCAAAAATTAGATTTCCAAAAAATAGATATCCAAAAATAGAATTCCAAAAATAGATTTGCAAAAATTAGATTATTTTTCAAAGACGAGCATAATTGTCAATTCAAAAATTTATTTATCAATCCCAGATTTTTAAAAAATAGACAAAGAAGTTGAAATATGACAATCAACTTGGGCAATATGTAAAATTAAAGTTCTTGTAAAAAGATCTTCAAATTTAAAAAGCCATAAGGAATTATAGTTTGAAAATTTTATAATTGATACATGAAAAATGACGACAAACTTAAATACCTTGACATTGATTGATTCAATACAATTGGTTATCATAATCATAAACATCAATCATTTATAATTCAAACTAATTTAAAATACAATCGTCAATAACCCAAATATTGTCTGTCATACCATGCATGTAACAATCACCAATTTCCTATAACTATAAACATCCCATTAAACCCAATTAGAAAACATTTGAAAACTTGGAACCATATTATTATGTTGAGGACGGTAACGGAGGTTTCTTGAAGAAAAAAGAAGAAAAAAGGAAAATTGAAAAAGTGGGTGATTTGATTCTATTTATACTTTTTTGCCCCTTTGAAAATTTTTAAATTATATGTTTCATATATGTTTGATATTTCTTTTTTTGGGTATATATTCAGGTAACATCTATATAGGGGCTATACAATAAACTTTCTGAGGTTAGCATTGAAGCGTGATGGTATTAACCTTTACTTGTAGATATGAGACCCTTTGACCTAGTGACGTTGGGCAAATAGATCTTAAAATAAGGTCAAACCCAAGAGCTGGAAAATCTGGCTTGCCCAAAACCACAGCCAAGACAACTACTGTGATACACAAAAACAAAAAAAAACTCGTATTTTTTTTGCACCCAATTGTCAACTAAAAAATTAGTAAGTGTTTTAAATCTCTTTCATAATTAGGAAATTATACGAGAGTCAATGTTTATTCAAGTATTCCTAATGTTTTTAATAAGTTATTAGAGTATCTACAGTTGCTAATATTTCCATAGTTCGAGTTTGTGATTTTGAAACGTGGTTTCTGCTTAATTTGAACTTCTTGAACCATAATAAATGATAATCTACTTCTGCATTGTAACTTTTCCATTGAATCATGATTAATTATAATTTGAATTAACAACCGTTTAGAGGAAAACTGCAAATTTGTTTAAGCTGCAAGATTTAACCCCAATTATAATCAAGATGGAAACTCAAGTAAATTTGATTCAAAATATTAGAAAATGTTGATTATATTTTTAAATATACTTAGGGTAAAACTTTGTTGTCAAGAGTTTCTGATTTTACAATTCAAGAAAGTAATAATTTGTTTTGTATTCATGTTTCATTGAAACAAAGAATTCAATCAATAGTCAAAAAATTAAAGAGAAAGAGAAAGAGAAGCAAATAAGAGAATAAAACAATATATTAAAACAAACTATTAAAACAAAATATTAAAACAAAATGTTAAAGCAAAATATAACAACATCTTTCAAATATCTTTCAAGAACATCAAATACTGTCAATTTATCAATAATTAAACCCATCATCGTATATTCATCAATTTAAATCACAACTTTATATTATATTCTTCAATTTATTATCTTTATCATCAATATTCATAAGCATTATATTATATTCATAAACATTATATTCATTCATCAACATTATATTATTCATCACATTATATTTATCAACATTATCATCATCATTACAAACTGTTCATGACAAAGTGGAACAATGTCATTATGAAAGTAAACCCATAATTTTCAATCATTCTTTGATACAACAATATCAGTATTCGAAACATGCAAAATTCAACTTCATATGAAATTTCAATAATTCACCAACATGAAATTTTTTAAATTCAATAACAATATCTTCAACAATTGTGGTTTTTGTTTATCCATCTTCAACGATAATTCAATTTTCATACTCTTATAAACATTAAATTAATTCTTGTCTAGTGTCAACTTCTGTCTTCAAGGCGGTGGGCCGAGCCATAGGGATATCCTGGGACATGAACTAATATTATAAATTATCGATTTTTCTAATCATGTTTCGAAATAACTGAATTGTATCATTTATCTTTTCACTTTCATTTTCTTCAATATGTTGTAATATAATTCAAATTTAATAATGATATGTTTAATTCAATCATTTGATGATTTTTTATCAGCTCTTGTCAAAGTATTTATTAATTGTTCATCAGTCAATTCTTGTGTGATTGTTTCTGATTCACTTTGATTAAATATACAATTAGATTCTTGCATTTCTGTAGATTTATCAGCTTTATTTCCATATTCAACTTTCTTTTGTTCAATTCTTGTATTTGATGTTCCAATTTCTCCATTTCTTGTCAAATCATTAATTAATTCTTTAACTTGTTGATTCCTTAATACATTTGTAATCACTTCAGATTCACAACAAACGAATTTATTATCAATGTTCAAAAGACAAATATCTGAACAATCATTATTATCCACTTCGATGGAACTATCAATACATTCATATAGTTCATTTAAAATATCAACTCCATTTGAATTTGTGAATCTTGAAACATCTTCATCAACACTCAAATTACTTTCATCCTCTTCGATATTCTTGTTTTCATGATGATAAAATGGTATTTCACGTTCTTTAAGAATACTTGAAGTTGTAAATGGTATAAATCCTTGAATTTCTTGCATTTCAACATTGTCATTGTGTGTTGGTTGACTATCTGTAATTGAATTCTTTACGTCATGATTATTCTTTTTCAAAAGTGATTTAACTTTAGGATGTTTAAATTTCAGTTTTTTAACAACTTCTTTTGATTCAACGTTGTCATTATTTCTTGAAATTCTTTCATTTGTGTATCCTGAAAAATCTGCAAGTGAAATTTCTTCATCCACACTCCAGTTACTTTCAGTTTCATCAAATTCATTAATTAATTGTTTAACTTGTTGATTCCTTAATACATTTGTAATCACTTCAGATTCACAACATACAAATTTATTATCAATGTTTAAAAGACAGATATCTGAACAATCATTATCATCCATTTCAATAGAACTATCAATACATTCATGTAATTCATTTGAAACATCAACTCCTTTAGCTTTTAATACATTTGTAATCACTTCAGATTCACAACAAACAAATTTATTATCAATGTTTAAAAGACAGATATCTGAACAATCATTATCATCAACTTCAATGGAGCTATCAATACATTCATGTAATTCATTTAAAACATCAACTCCTTTACCTTTTAATACATTTGTAATCACTTCAGATTCACAACAAACAAATTTATTATCAATGTTTAAAAGACAGATATCTGAACAATCATTATCATCAACTTCAATGGAACTATCAATACATTCATGTAATTCATTTAAAATATCAACTCCATTTGAATTTGTGAATCTTGAAACATCTTCATCAACACTCAAATTACTTTCATCCTCTTCGATATTCTTGTTTTCATGATGAAAAAATGGTATTTCACGTTCTTTAAGAATATTTGAAGTTGTAAATGGTATAATTCCTTGAATTTCTTGCATTTCAACATTGTCATTATGTGTTGGTTGACAATCTGTGAATGAATTCTTTACATAATTATTATTCTTTTTCAAAAGTGATTTAACTTTAGGATGTTTAAATTTCAGTTTTCTAACAACTTCATTTGATTCAACGTTGTCATTATTTCTTGAAATTCTTTCATTTGTGTATCCTGAAAAATCTGCAAGTGAAATTTCTTCATCCACACTCCAATTACTTTCAGTTTCATTTCTGGTAGATTCTTGTTCTTTATAAATTTCAACTTCAGCCGTATCTTTAACTTGTTCTTCAATTTCATTAATTTCTACTTCAATCTTAACAAGTCTGTTGGAATATATACCTGCAGAAAAGGATTTTGAGTAGTTATCAATTGATTTTTCATTGTCATTCGAAGTAGTCAAAGGTTTAATAATTTCATTGTCAATTTCTTCTTCAACTTCTTCGTCATTAACTGCAATTGGAATTGGATCAAAACAATGAATAATTAAATCAAGAGCATTGTCGGTTTCAAATTTAACATTAAAATAAACAATTGGAATAATAAAAAACGCTTTTAATAAAATGTCAAAACTTGAATACATGTTTGTGGTAAACTAATGAACCGCAAAAAAAAAAACTTGATTTGCACCCAATATAGCTGCGAAAATGTATTGAAAATTTGATATGCCACACACTAAGCTATGATCTTCATAATTTTATAGCTTGTATACATTTAGCCTTCACTTTATATTTGACATGTATTTGTAAACAACCAACCTCATTGATACTCTATAATGAACAATCATTTGTTGATGATTCAAGCTTTTTCTATTTGACTATTCTGGTACCTGAGTATAAGCCTTCATCATTCGATAAGAAAATCATCTCAATCGTCAAATTCTTCGATTGAAAAGTAATTAATTTATTTAACAACTTTGAAAAATAATCAAATGTCTTTCAAATAAACCTTGAAATTTTAATTGGTTCAAAACTTATGGTTCCATTTAATTCAATTATACAAACAGTTGGTCAACTTAGAACCAATATCAATTCAATCTTGCTTGAAATTGTAGTTTAAATACATCTTGAATGAACTGATAACTGAACCCAATCCATACTGATAGCTGAACCCAATCCATACTGATAGCTGAACCCCATCCTTGCCATACCATAAAACTAAAAGCTTATTAAATAGTAAATACAAAAGGACTGACGGTGGATACATTAGTCATTTGAGATCTATCTTTAAAATTGGTGTGACTAGTTCATTTTGTCACAGGTGCAACCATCAAAATTTCAACTCCTACTTATGTTTTAATCATTGACAATGGTACTCATGAATAAATGTATTAATATTCAAACTTCTTATTCTTTTACCCATGGCTAAAATTAGTAAGATAATCAGCCATGTAAATAAGTTAATATGATTCATAACATGATTGCATCTTTGTTCCACATAGTTGATCAGTGAATTGATTGTAATAACAGAAGAGACACGGTAGGAATGTGCTTGACATATCGAAGTGATATTTTTTATGATATTGATGTTCTATTTTGAAATTAAATAATTTAGAAATGGTAATTGGTACACTACTGGTTGGTGATAAAAGTTGACTTAGGATACTTTGAACATAGATACTTTTATTTACTTTGATTATACTTATACTATTTCATATTTACTATATTATACTATTTTCTATATTGATATTTATTTAGCTGTAGAAAAAGCTTGATAAATTTTTTTAAGTTTCATATATGTTTGATCTTTTTTTTTTTTTACGTATATTTTTGCACCCAATTATTTACTGAAAATTAGCAAGTGTTCTAAATCTCTTTCATAATTATGAAATTATACGAGAGTCAATGTTTATTGAAGTGTTTCTAATGAAGATTGATTTGTGTATTAGTTTCTAAAATTGATGGAAATTTAATAAAGGTGGAATACTTATTCAAATTAAACCTAAAACAAAAAATAAGAAATCAAATCGAAAAACAAGCTTGTCTACATTATTTTGTAATTTAGATAAAGATTTAAACTAATAAATATATATTAACATATAAAATTAACATTAAAAGTTTCCAAAAATTAGATTAAAATAATAGTAATTTGTACTATTCCACCATTTTCAAAATTAAATGCAGATACATTAAAACGCAAGATCTTTAGAAATCATCCAAAGATATATGAGATACCACAGTTCATTTAAAACAGGGTAAAATTAAAGTTCATGTAACAAAGGATTCGATAACTTTCGAATTTGTAAAGATACACACTAAGTATTCACAGTTAAATAAAAATATATAATTGATACATGAAAAATGACGACAAATTTAAATACCTTGACAGTGATTGATATAATACAATTGGTTATCATAATCATAAATATTAATCATTTATGATTCAAACTAATTTAAATTTCAATCGTCAATAACCCAAATATTGTCTGTCATCCCATGCATGTAACAATCACCATATTCCTATAACTATAAACATCAAAAGATGGAATTAAAAAACACAAATGCCTTGACTGAGAAAAATCATTAAGGAAAAAAGAAGAGAAAAAGGAAAATTAAAAAAGTGGGTGATTTGATTCTATTTATACTTTTCTGCCCCTTTAAAAATTTTTAATGAATGTTTCAAATATGTTTGACTTTTTTTTTTACGTATATTTTTTGCACCCAATTGTTTAAAAATTAGTAAATGTTTTAAATCTCTTTCACATTTATGAAATTATACTAGAGTCGATGTTTATTCGAGTAATCCTAATGAATATTGACTCGTGTTTTAGTTTTAGAATTGACTAAAATTCATTGAAAGTGAGCAAAATTTTCAAATTAAAAGCATAAAACAAAAGAGAACAAAGTAAATCAAAATATAGGCTTGTCTACAACTAAAATACATAATTTAGATAAAGATTTAAATTTATAAATATACATTAACTTATATAATTAACATTAAAAGTTTCCAAAAATTAGATCATTTTTCAATGAATAGATTTATCAGTCCAGTAATTTGAATATTGATCCAGTTATATACGACATAGACAAAAAAACAGGAAAGTTGAGATATTACTATCAATCAACTCCGGCAATATGTAAAATTTAAAATCCTGCAAAATGAAGTTCTGCAAATCTTTCAATTTAAAAAGCCGTAAGGAAATATAGTTTAAAAATTTTATAATTGATACATGAAAAATGACGACAAATTTAAATACCTTGACATTGATTGTAATAATAGAATTAGTTATCATAATCATAAATATTAATAATTTATAATTCAAACTAATTCAAATTTCAATCGTCAATAACTCAAATATTGTCTCTCATACCATGCATGTAACAATCACCATATTCCTATAACTATAAACATCCCATGATTTTCAAATTAGTTATACGTTTTCGGGGTTCAAGTTAATAAAAAGGATTAAAGAAAAAAGAAGAGAAAAGGAAAATTGAAAAAATGGGTAAATTGATTCTATTTATACTTTTTTGTCTCCTTTGAAAATTTTTAAATTAATGTTTCATGTATGTTTGATTAGAAAATGTTGTGGGGTTCAGAAATAAATGCATCACAATTGATGTTATAACCCTATTGATCGATCAATCAACAAATACGAACATATGTGAACTTGATAACTTATTATAAGTGTGTTGTAAATTCTCGTATTTTTTAATTTTCAATTATACGGTGAGTATACGGTGATTGATTATACATCAACATACTGAAAATCCGTCAATGTTTAACCAAACCTATAAATGATTTTTTTTGTTCATCTCAACATAAGATTCAACAAATATGTCTTGTAAAGAATTATGTGGTCACCGATTTGTTGCTTTCTTTAAATTTATAGATTGATTTTTCATTTGTACCATTATTAGACATTTTGATCTAACATTTAACATACATTATTTTAAACTTATTATTTCTAAAATCACTTTGATACAAATTATCAACTAACCACTTACGATAGAAGTAGAGTTCTAGTAAGTAACGTTTTAAATTAAAACAAAAAGCTACTATTTATGTATCTTCGTCATTTTAGTAATAATGTTTGTTCTTAGATCGAATAATATTATTGCTTAGTAAAATCATTAGTCATGTAATTTTAGATATAGTTTCTACTAAAAATAAAGCTTAAATATTTAGACAGCTAAGAATATTAAATCTTGATGTGAGTTTAAAACTTTGATTGGGATTTACGGTTTAGCGAAAAATATCCATCTAATCCACGTTGATGTCTAAGTTTGCTCTACAAGTCTTTTCAATCCAGAAGCAATTAAAAAAATACATTCAACCCTTCTTTCCTTGATGGTCACGAATCTATCACTAATCCATAAGTTTTGTAAATCAAACATTCTGTTAAACTGCACAGCCCAAAATATCACCGAAAAGTTTAAAAAGTTCAAAGAATCATATTCTATAAAAACAATAAATATATATTAATTAAACTAATACATAGCCATTTGGATATCACGAAAATATTAAATTAAACGTTTTAATGAATTGAAATTAGTGTAAACTTTTTTACTCTGTTCTCATTTGTTGCAAAAAAAAATGCAACCCAAAAAAATAAAATCAATTGGAATTAACCAAAGATTTTTTGTGAAATTCTTTTAATAAGAGATTGTTCTTCTTCTTCTTCAATAGCATCTCTTTTCCACCATTCTTGACTGTTTGAGTTTGTAGCTTCATTGAAAGAAACTGGTAAACTCAATTGAACCAATAATTTAACATCATAACCAGTACCAAATTCACAAGTTGTTGAATTTTTTGGGTCAAAGAATAAATCATATTCAATAGTTGAATTTGAAGTTGAATTTGAAATTTTTTCAGGACATGCTTTAAATTGAGTTGAATTTTTAAATGTTAAAAATGTATTATTAATACCAAAATGTTCACTACCTGAAATATTTTTTGAAGCTGAAACTAATTGATATTTAGAATTGACCAAGACATCAGTACTTGAGTTTGAAGAATTTAAACTTGGTAAGTTTAAGATATAACCATTTGAAGCTTCAATTTGACCGAATAAAGCTTGATCATCTGAACCTAATTTAATTGCAGTACCATTAAATTTAACTAAATTAGATTTAAATTCAGAACCTTTATGAATTGCAATGATTGAAAAAACAGGTGATGTTGGATTTATAAATCTTTTAGCTAATGGATAAGCTTGAACTTGTAATAAATAAAAGAAAACACTAATGATTATAGTTGAAAAGTTCATTTTAGGAAATAAATGATATGAAATTGCTGGATTAAAGAAATTAAAAAATAACTATAAATGGATAATTGACCAGCTTATATATATATAAGAAATAGGGATAACATGGATGCAAAATTATATATATATTTCAAAGCAATCAAAGAAAAAAATTATAAAGTAATATTATTATAATAACCGGCGTTAAAAGAGAAAAAATTAAAATTTGAAACCACTCTAATATTAGAAAACCTCATCAGATAGTTCCGAGACCAAACTAAACAACAAAAGTTTAGTCACGAGCCCCAACGCATGGAGAAGCAATTTTGTTGATTTTTTTGCAGTTTAAATTTGTTGCATTTTTTTTCTCTCATCTTCGCTTTTGTAACTACCCGTTTATTCCAAATTGATTGTTGACGTATTTCTTAATTGGGTTAGTTAATTGCTATTTTAATCAACTCTAGTTCGATCTAGATCATAATACATTTTAAACTATGTTTGTGATAATTTTGACATTTTAATTGAAAATCTAAACAATATTTGCTATTTTGTATTCATTAAACAGAAGGTAAACATGGATGGGTTATAAGTTTATTTTGTGATTAATTGATGCGTTTGACAGGAAAACAACCTTCAATATTTGTAGCCGATAGATTCTAATAGTATTGTTAGTTTCTTGGATTGTAACAATCTTGGTATGGATGTTTTGGAAGTTTGTTTGTTTAACTTGCTAAATTCATTATTATTTTATAGGGGTAATTGCAAAAAAAAAAAATTACATGATGATGATGAGGTTATTCATAGCCACTGAAAATTTAAAGTTTCAATTCACAAACACTTACAAACCGGGTATAGTAATTAGTAATTAGCTTACATATCTAAAATCCACTTTCAAGTGTTGTAATCTTTTTCATGAATTGTTTCTTTTTCATAGATTTCGCCGTTAGATCCAATGATTAATTTATCATCATTAGACAATTGGTTTTAGAGAAAAAAAATTACCCCTTAACAAAACTGTCAAGCAAAAAAAAAAAAGATCCAGAATATACCGGTAAGTGAAAATCGATGATATAATCTATTATTGTATATGTTTGTATTTCCTGCTTTTAATTCAAATTATAAATCAAGAAAACGAGCGTTTAAATGTTGTGATAATTGTAAAGTTAAAAAGATTAAATGTAATTTACTGTCAATTGGAAAAGGTTGTCAGAATTGTATCAAGAATAATTTATCTTGTTCATTAATTCCAGAACCAACAGGTTTAAAAAATGATGGTCTTGATGGTTTCGATGTTGTTGATATGTCAAAAATTACAAAGGCTTATTTAAAAAAGAAATTTGGTTTTAATATTTCAAATCATAATGATTTAACATTTCATTTCTTACTGCATAATGATCCAAAAGTTATAATATCAAATCAAGATTTAAATTATCAAGGTCAAGGTATTCATTTACAAAATAATAAAGAAAAATTAATTAATAATATTAAACAAAATTTTGATAATTTACATTTGAGAGATGAAAAGACATTTAAATTTTTATTATCAATTAATGCATTTACTTTAAGTAATGAAGAATTTAAATTTTCAAAACAAGATGAATATGATTTATTAAAATTATTCTTTTTCAAGATAAATTCAATATTACCAATAGTTCATGAAACTATATTTTGGGAAGATTATCAGAAAAACAATGCAATATCAGTTTACATCTATGCAATGGTTTTAATCATTAGTAGAGATAAATTATCAAAACCAATACTTGAAAAAATCTTCAATACAAAAGATGAAAAACAATTTAATTTCAAATTACAACGATTAATATCTGATTTAGAGATTAAAATACGACAAATTTTATTAATTTCATCACAATTGGGTGATGAAGATAAATTAATGAGAATTGGTTTACATTTATTATTACTGTTACATTTTGGTTATGATAAATGGGGTAATGAACAAAGTTCAAATGATTTAACTTGTGCAATTGGTTTATGTACATCTATAGGATTACATTTAAAACGTAAACCACAAATTAATATGGATTTACATTCATATACAAACCGATTATGGTGGTGTTGTTATATTCTTGATAAATTTAATGGATTGATTAATACAAGACCATTTTTCATTAAATCTGAAGAATTTGATATTGATTTACCTTATGATGATATGAATTTATTAAAAATAGTTCAAATTTCAAGAAATATTGAAAATATAATTATAATGATTTATTTCCCATTTCTGTTAAATTCAAATATTGCAAGATTTGATATTGATAAATTTCAAAATATTGAATTTGAATTATGTGAAAATGAAAAACAACGAAATTTTGTATATATGATGAATCAAGATACGTTGATTGATAATTATATAAATGATACAATACATTTTTTAACTAGAATTATAAATAATATTTTGGTTTTGATATCACAAAAGAGAAAATATGAAGCTGGGAATATTTCAAAAAGTATACCTGAATCAATAGCTTTAAAAGCTAGTTCAAATATATTATATTATTTATCAAAAATACCTGAAAATTATGTAATGAATATTCCATTAGTTCCATTGTGTATGTCATTAGCAATGTCTATTGCTTTAAAACAAACAGCTAGATCTTTGGTTAATGAAAAATATCATTTACAAACAGAATATCCTGATTTAAAATTTGAAGATTATATAGCTAAACTTGAACAATTTTCACCTTATTGGTGGATTGTTGATGAAATTTGTAAAATTACAAGAATTTTCATAAAGAATTTAAAATTAAAAAATCATGAGTCAGAGATAAAATATGAATTTATAAATCATCAACAATTTGATCAATATTTTGAATCTATGCAATTAGATATATTTCATGATGAATTTTTTTCAGATTTAAAAAACGTTATACAAAATTAAAATTTATTCATAGTCTATTTCATCTTCCCAATTCTCATCATCTTCATCGTTATTTCTCTTTGGTAATAATTCCGACATTATTGGACCATCAAAAGTTTTTAATAAATCATTTATAGATTCAACAATTTCAGGATCAAAATCTTCAACCAAGTTTGAGTTTATAATCTTATAAGCTTGAGTTAATGACAATCTTATCTCTTCAACTAACGATTTTATTCTTTCATCTTGATTTTGTTTAACTTCTAAATTTGAAATTTCTCGATAATCTTGATTTGGATTTATAATTTTTTTACATTTTAATAAATTTGATAAAATTTCAAGGTAATAACAATCTAAAATTTGATCATTTATATCATGAATTTGACCAATTATATTTAAACAAGTATCATATTGTTCTAATTCAATTGAAAATTTACTCAATGTTAATAAAGGTTGTACTAATTCAATATATTCCCAAGTATTTTCATTATTATTCAGTACTTGTTTCAAATGATCTTTTCTAATTTGAAATAATTCCCATGATTTCTCCAATGCAGTTATAGCTTCATTATTTAATTGTTGTGATATTTTAATTGATGATAATAATGACCAAGTTTCAGGATTATTTGAATCTAATTCAATTGAATATTTAATCAATTCATTACATTTTGATTCAGCTTCAGTTTCCATACATAAATCAGTCATCCATATTTCAATTTGTGCAAATATACCTTGATTTAATTTATTTATTATCCATTTTGAATCATTTGATTCATTATTCAACTGTGAATTTAAATTTTTCAATGCTATATTTATATATTCCATTCCATCAACTCCACCAATGATTTGACCTAGATACAAAAATTTCTCAACACCTTGAGTTGCTTCAGGATCCATTTCACAAGCTTTCATTAGTATTTCATAAGCTTCTTGTAATTGATTCAATTCTAATAATGTTTCACCGAATATACTTAAAAACAGCACATCATCTTTATATTGTTCTATACTTGAGTTTAACAATTCTAATGCTTCTTGAGGTTGTGAAGTCTCTAATAATGCTCTAGCTTGAGTTATAATTGACATATTCAAATGATGAGATGGGAATGAACTGAAAAAAAAAAAAATTATTATGGATCAAGATACATTTAATCAATTAAATAATGAATATGAAATTTTATATTTGATTTATCATCGATCAAAAAATCAACATCGACAACTGAAATGGTTCATGTATGTGAATATCATAATACGGAATTTACGTAAAATTATAAAATTACAAATTGATATATTTCGAATATCAACTGAGAAATCTAAATTGAAATTGAATCAAATTGTGAAAATTGCTGATTATTTGATTGGGAAAGTATTTAGAAATGCGTATTGGATGTTTAATTCCATATTGGCATTAGGTCAATTCATAACTTTAGGGTTTAGTTTAATTGGTTCATTATCGAAAATAAATGAATTATTGAATAAAATACCAAATGTGAATCAAAAGAAATTATTGAAATTACAAGTAACTCAAGATTATCATAATGATGACGTTGGTGAAGAAGTGATTATTGAAGAAAATATAGATGTTCAATCACCACCTATTCCTGAAAAAATTGCAAAAGTTGAAAATTCAAAGAAACGTAAAGCTAAAGATGTATCAATTAATGATATTTTTGGAAAGAAGAAATCAAAAAAGAAGAAAAAGAAAAGTGCAATTGATGATATTTTCAACTAGCTTAAATCAAGAGACAATCAAACAGAAACTAAGAATCTGTTTATGGTTACAAGTTTACAGATTCAAGCTGGAACTCAACCACACGTATGACTATTACTTTTGGCTGGTCCTATTCAACACCTTATAGTTTATTAAAGATATTGTATATTTTTAATAAAAACTAACTCTTTCAATTCTACATTACTTTCTATCGTTAAATGTTTATTTCCTAATAACTATACGTATAAGTTAATTGATCTATATCCAAACAATAATCATCATCATAATCATAATTACATTTCAATTGATTATTTGTTTGATGGGCAGTTTGTATTTGATCAAATGTATAAAATGGATTCATAACAATTGGTGCATATTGTTGATGTAGTGGATGTGGTAACGCATTTTGTTGAGGGAAAAATTGTTGTTGTTGTTGGGGTGGTTGTTGTTGTTGTAATTGTGGTTTCATGGCATATTCCAATGGTGATTTCGATGATTGTGGTGTATATGGACTCGATTCGTAAATTGAAGATGTCATTGAACTTGGTGTATTAATTGATTCTTGTGATGAAAAATTAGATTGAGTTGAATTAGATTGTTTCTTCTTCAATTGTTGTTGTTGTTGTTGTTGTTGCTTCATTTCTTTAACCTCTTGAATCACTTTTGAAGCATATGGTAATAATTCAGGATCAACTTGTTTATTCTTTTGTAATTGTTTACGTAATTTATTTTTTATTCTACTTTTCCCCTTGTAACCAACTGGTAAATATTTACATTCTCCACCTTCAACGTGCATTTCACACCAAATTTCAGCACTATTAAAAAATTCTCCACACATTGAACAATTACCTTGTGCATTACCACGATCTTTTGTCTTTGTACCTTTTGGATATTTAAAATGTCTTGATTTTAAATGAGTTTTATAAGTATCTCTTCTTGAAAATCCACCACTTGGATGACATTTATGTGTAATGTTATTTTCATCAATATATATACTCTTATTATGAAATGGACATGAATAAGCCTTTTTGGATGAATGTTTTTTTAAATGTCTTGTTAAATAACCTCTGATTTTAAAACTAGCATCACAATGTGGACATTGATATAACTTATTTTCTTCTTCTTCATCTCCTCCTATTTCATTATCATTATCTTCGTTATCATTGTCATTATCATTATCACCACTGATTTCTTCATCTTCTTCCGTCAAGGGCGAAATCGTACTAGAAGGTGTTTCTTTTGTTGATTCATTCGATATAGTTGGTGATAAATAATCTGTCTTTTTATCATTCAATGGTGGATTTGGTAATTTTGAATTAAGATTAAGATCATATTGTAATTTAGAATCATCTTCGGTGAATACCCATTCCAAATCTCCATTTTCATTTTTAACAGGTACAAGTCTTGTAGTTAATCCCATAGAACAAGTGACAGGGGTAAATGAAGTGGACTTTAATTCCTTTTGGAAGTTGTTGTTGTTGTGTAAATTTATGCTTGGAAAAAAGTCATGATCTTTCGTAGTGGTGGTGGTTGTTGTTGTATTTAGTGGTGATTTATTAACATTTGATGATTTTAAACTGTTTTCCTTGTTGTTGATGTTGTTGATATCTTGTATGAGTATATGATTATTTGTGTTGAAAATGAAATAAAAGTATGAAATGAATTCTTTAAAATAATTGATGATGGTTGATAATATAAATAAAGATATTGTTATTGTTATATGTTGGTTGTGGTTATGATTGTTTTTACTCCTGGGCAGCAGCAGCAGCAGCAGCAGCAGCAGCAGTATTATATTATTCATTATTAATTTCGTTAAACTGTTAAAAAGTTGTTGAAGTATATTTAAAATATT
The DNA here is from genome assembly GCA_030555925.1 of Insectozyma xiaguanensis. Taxonomy (NCBI): domain Eukaryota; kingdom Fungi; phylum Ascomycota; class Pichiomycetes; order Serinales; family Debaryomycetaceae; genus Insectozyma; species Insectozyma xiaguanensis. The sequence goes on along the minus strand of JANIVQ010000015.1, from coordinate 41,110 downwards.
AGTTACCCAAGCTCAAATTCAGAATGTGTTGTTGAAGTATAAAATGAATATATATATGAGTCAATGGAAGTGTGTAACGTGATGTGTAGGTGAAACAAATGATTAATAAGAAAAGGTGTCAATCAAATAAAAAAATGAATGATGTTTTTATTAATAAAAGAAAAATCAAAATTTGTTTGTATATTTGGTAAAAATTAGAGAATGGGTGTGCGTGTACTGTGGACTAAAAAGTTTTTTTTTTTTTTATTTAATTCAAACTTAAATTTCTCAATATTATTGATGTTTGGATGTATGACAAGAAAGTATAAATAATTTATCCCTCAAAATTGTTGTCATGTACACTACTATATTAAATCAGAGCATATTATGTAAGCTGTCATTACTTAATCATTGATTATGTAACTCTGTTATTTTAGTTTTCTGGGTTATCGGATATTATTCCCCGGGTATTATTTCTTTGATTTTTTATTTTCTTTTTTTTTTTTATTTTTCCATGTTGCAGATATCGGATAAATACATTATTACAAAGTATATACAGAGTTTGATTATTAATGATATATATCAACTGACATATACTACCACTACTAACTTATATACATTTTTGATTGTTAATAGTGAATTTGAGTAACAACTTCTTTGTGCGGGGTTAAAAAGTTAAACCTTTGATGATACGTCATTAATTTAGATTATATACGTTTGAATATCAATGTTATTGTTTGATAAATTTTAACTTTTAAATAAGCTATAACATTCAAATCCTAAAATTTTTAAATTTAAAAATTGTTTAATAAAATTATTGTTATCTTTAATTGGTCTTAAACTTATTGTTACCACTACTGTCACTCATTTGAGTAGGGTAAATATAAGCGAATATCAATAATTCATGATTTCAACTTAAAATTATTTTCACATTTCATTTTTCAATTGTTTTAATGATGGTGTAACATTAAAATACATTAATGTTAATTCCAATATTTGGGTGCAAATTCAAATCAAATGCTTTACTCGATAAATTTTCACTCACACGAGATTATCGAGATTCATCGCACAAAATTAAAAATATTTAGCGGGAGGGAGAAAAAAAAAAAAAATTTCATCTCTGATTAGATCTGAAACAATATAGTGATACTTCATTGATTCTAGTGGGTTTAGTTATTAAAGATTCATGTATATACCATTAACAAATAATATTCATAATTCATAAACATACAAGTTATAATATGTCAAAATTAAATATTCAACAAATCGATATTTCAACATTTAAACATGATTCAATAACATATCATGATAAAGATTGTAGTTATTGGTTTTATGAAAAATCAAATGAATCATTTCCAGGTCAAGCATTTGGTTTACAAATAGATTGCATATTATATCATACTAAATCTCAATATCAAGATATTTTAATTTTTAAATCAACAAATTTTGGTAATGTATTAGTATTAAATGGTATTATACAATGTACTGAAAAGGATGAATTTGCATATCAAGAATTAATTACAAATTTACCAATCATGTCACATCCATCACCAAAGAAAATATTAGTTATAGGAGGTGGTGATTGTGGTGTAATTAGAGAATTAGTTAAACATATTGAAAATAATTCAAATTTAATTGAATCAATAACAATGGTTGAAATTGATGATATGGTTATTGAATTAAGTAAGAAATTTTTACCTCAAATGGCTAAATATCATAATCATAAAAATGTAAATCTTTTAATTGATGATGGATTTAAATTTTTAAATACAACAAATGAAAAATTTGATATAATTATAACTGATAGTTCTGATCCTGAAGGTCCAGCTCAAGAATTTTTTGAAATTAATTATTTTAAAATGTTACAAAATTGTTTAAATCAGGATGGTATTGTAATTATGCAATCTTCAGAAAATATATGGTTAAATATTGATTATTTAAAACAATTATTAATTAAAGGTAAACAAGTGTTTTCAAATGTTGAATATGCTCAATGTTATATGCCAAGTTATACATCTGGTCAATTAGGTTTAGTAATTGCAACAATGAATAATGATATTGATTTAACTAATCCAATTAATAAATTTGCAAAAGAGCAAGAATCAGAGTTGTTTAAATATTATTCATATGATATTCATAAATCATCATTCATCTTACCAACATGGGCAAAGAACTATCTTAATTAACCACTTAATAATAATATATAATATGAATTAATTTCAAATTCCAAACACGCAATTTCACTAAATTAAGAACAATAGCGCATCTCTTAAATTAGAGTGTAAATGCGCATCTCCCAAATCAGACGAGCAGCGCATTTACTGCAAAAACACCCATACGCACATAGCTAAGCCTAATATAGTAATTTCTTGAAAAAAAAAAAAAAATTAAAAAAAAAAATCATTAAACCAATTTGTGCACATATACACGACCACACAAAATTAAACAACAACAAACAAAATTTCTCACCTCAGAGAAAAAAAAAAAAATTTTTTATAATTTTAAACACTACTTTCATCTTTTCTCACTTACTCACTTTTCAAATAAACTAAGAGTGTGTGTGTGTGTGTATTAATTACCAATTCAATTGTTTCAAAAGGTAGTTTATAAGATCAATTAATTAAATAAAGTAGTGTATTTATTATATCCTTTTGGTTGCAAAATATATATCTTAAATTATGTCAGCTCAAGATAATGATTACTCCAGTAATATTGATGATCAATTATTACAAAATGTTGATGATTCATCATCTCATCATCCAAGACTTAAATTAGAAGATTTATCAACAACTTCAACAACTTCAACTTCACCTTCAACTAATAATAATAATAACACTAAGAGAGGTGGTAGTAGTAATAAGAATAATAACAACAGTTATGCTATCACTGAAAAACACCAACAATTGGCTCAACATCAACATCATCAACAACAACAACAACATTTACATTTACAACAACAACAACAACAACAACATCAACAATATTTACAACAACAACATCTTCAACATCAACAAATTCCACAACAACAACAACAAATACCTCAACAACAATATATACCCCAATCTCATTTGAGTAATACTGATCTTGAAAGTTCACCTGAATTATCTGAATATAATATTCAAATTCCTGAACCAATTATTGATTCAAAATCAAAAATTTATCCTGTTAAAGAAAATACAATTACTGCTGAAGGAAATTTAATTACAAGACCATATCCTGATCAAGTTTTTAATAATCGTGATGAATTAAATGAATTTATTGCTGAATTTGCAAGAGATAATGGTTTTGGTGTTGTTATTGCTCATTCAAATAAAAAGGCAATTTATTATACTTGTGAATTAGGTGGTAGATATCGTCATAAAAAGACTAAAAAAATTGATGCAAGTAGACAAATTGATGTTGGTGATGGTTATATGTTAGATCCTGATACAAAAACCAAGAAATTAAAATGTCCATTTGCAATGACTGCAAGTTTTAAAAAATCAACTGGTGTTTGGAATCTTAGAACTACATGTAATGAACATAATCATCCACAATTGGATCCATTAAGTAATCATCCAATGTTAAGAAAAAGAAGTGATGAATTAAATTTATTAATTTTAGATTTATATAAAGTTGGTACAAAACCTTCACATATTGAATCAAAAATTAAAGAACAATATCCTGATGTTTTAATTAAACGTGAAGATATTTATAATGAAATTAGAGGTTATAAAAGAAAATTAAAGAAACAAAATTCAAGATTTGGTTTTAATAATCCTTCAAGAATTGCAAATGCAACTTATAGAAGAAAAGCTCAAGAAGCTGCTGCTGCTGCTGCTGCTGCTACTGGAAATGATGGATCTGTTCCAAGTAATAATAGTACATCAGATGCTGTTGATGCTGTTGCTGCAGTTGCTGCTGCTGCAAGTGCAAATGCATTTTTACAAAATGATAATAATGAATTTCCAGATTATCATCCACAACATCCAATCCATCAACAACAACAACAACAACAACAACAAAGACTTCATCATCGTCAACATCAACGTCTTTCAGCTCAACAACAACAACAACTACAACAACAAATACAACAATTACCTCATCAAGTACATGATAAACATACATCTGAATTTCAACAAGAAGAATTTCAACGTCAATTTCAACATCAATTGGATGAAAATCAATATCATCAATATCAACAACATTTACAAGATGGTTTAAATGATAATGATAGTACTGCTGCTGCTGCAATTGCTGCTGTTGCAAATGCAACTCGTCATAACCATGGTCATTATGATAATAGTGACTTATCAATGGATAACATTGATAGTAGATTAGTTGGTGAATAAGAGAAGAAAAGAAAAATTTGTGTATCTCTATATATATTATGTTTGATGTGAATTTCTAAAATTTCTAAATTTTTTTACATTTTATTTAAAATTTCTATACCTTGACTTCGTTCTTCAAATAATTTAGCCAATTGTCCAACTTTCCTACCTCTTATTACTGGTTTCTTTGAAGTTACAACTGAAACACCATCTTGACAAGGTTTTTTCTCAATTTGTGATGGTTGAAATTTATACTTTTGTGGTGGAAATTGAATCTGTATATTTGATACATCAGATAATGATTTTAATTTAGGTGTTGAATCAATCTTTGGAGGTGATGAATTTATTTTTATCAGTTTTAAATCTTGTAAAATATTATTTGTATTTATTTTAATTCGTTCTTCATCATTTTCTTCATCAATTGTTATATCATAACTTAAATCATATGATGTATCAAATTTTTTATCACTTTTACCATTTATTGTATCTTGAATTGAAACAATTTTAAAATTTCTTGCTATATGATTCCAATTTTCTAATACACCAATTATAAATCGATTTATAATTTGTAATTGATTTGAATTTTTATTTGAATTTAAACAATGACTTAAACTATGACTTAAACTTTTCGATAATGTACTTGATGTATGTTTTGTAATATGATGATTTATATAAATTTTATTCAACATTTGAAAAAATTGTAATAATAATAAATGATAATTTTCAGTTTCATCATTTGATTTAAAAGTTGTTATTAATTTTTTGAAAACTTTGGTATAATAACTTAGGGTATTTTCAATTGGTAATTCAATCAATGTTATATCAATCAATGGGTAAGGTAATTCCATTAAAATTTTCTTAAAAGTAGTTGATATACTGTATAAATCCCAATCATTTATCCAAATTAATTGATTTCTTAAAATACATTGATACAATAAATCTGTATTTAATTTATTACCTGGTTTATAAAAGATTAATTCAACTCTTGTACAATTTTCATTCACAATATTAAATAATTGATATAAATGATGATTAAAAATTGGAAATTTCAATTTATTTAAAGTAACAGTTGGATTTATAATTGGTAAAATTGTCATTGATAATTTTATTTCTGATTCAAATTGTAAATTATACTTGTAAATATTTAATGATATTTTTAATTTTGTTAAATTTAAATAATAACTTAATTCAGTCAATGTTTTACAATGAACTACACTTGTTTGTTTCTGTTGTGGAGTATCATTAATTGTGAAAGTATCTAGTAATCGATTTAAATTCTCAAGATTCTTTCTTGTTGAATTAAAATTATATAATATTGATGTTAAACTTTTTAAAAACCATGAATCATGAATTATAAAAATTTTAATTAAATTTCGTATATCATGATAATCATTATCTAAATCCATTAGGTTCTTTAAAAATTTTAATCCCCATATCCAACTTAGTTTATTTAATCCACAACTAAATATTATTAAAACGTAAGGTTTCAGTGGTAAACAATTCATTAATGTTATTATAAATTCATCATAATTGATATCTTCAGGTGATGGTAAATATGATGTGTCAAATATATAGATTGGATAGTTCAGAATAGGATCATTCACATTGGTTTTATAAAATATTCTATCCATTTTATGTATAAGATGTTTGTTTTAGATTTGAAGAATAAAGTGAAAATAATTTGTAAACAGATGGACTGTATATAAGAAATTGTTGCCAAATTAGGATTTCTAAAACATTTTATAAAACACGGTTGCAAACTGAATCAACTAATTCTGCTTGATTGAAAACTAGTTTTAAATGTATAAATGAAACATCCAGTTTATGGTAGTAGCTTGAAGATATTGATTACGTGATTTGTTGATGAATTAAGCTAGGTTTATCATTTCTCGGCAATTTCATCACCTATTCAAACAAACTTTGATATTTCAATCCAACTAAGTCTTCATACCTATAAGGTATATCTAACAATCAATCATTGTTGGGGTGTCTAGATGGCTGCAATTTTCAATATTGGTAGCGACGTTTTCAGTAGTGCAAAACCTTTTAAATCTTTTTTTTTTTGACAACCAAAGTGGCAAACGATTATTTCAACAAACTTTGAATCATAATGGCACCAGTTCAAGAACATAAAGAACTGATTGTTGAGAAAGAAGTGAAGAAAGAATCTAAAAAACAAGAAGAAGAATTATCAGAAGAAGATCAACGATTAAAAGATGAATTGGAATTATTAGTTGAAAGATTAATTGAATCCAATCAACAAAAGGATTTATATCTTAAATATTTACAAAGTTTAAAAACTTTCATTAAAGAATCAACAACTTCAATGACTGCTGTTCCAAAACCTTTAAAATTTTTAAGACCTCATTATCCAGCATTAACTAATTTATATCAAGATTGGACAAATAAATATAATCAAAAAGATGAAATTGTTTTACAATTGGCTGATATTTTATCTGTATTAGCAATGACTTATTCAGATGAAGGTAAAAAAGATAGTTTAAAATATAGATTATTATCATCAGATGATACAATATCAGATTGGGGTCATGAATATATGCGTCATTTAGCTTTAGAAATTGGTATATCATATCAAGAAAATTTAGGTGTTGATGAATTATTAATTTCAAATTTAATTAAATTAGCTTTAAAAATTGTACCATTTTTTTTAAAACATAATGCTGAAGAAGATGCTGTTGATTTATTATTAGAAATTGAATCAATTGATAAATTACCTCAATATATTGATGAAAATACATTTGCAAGAGTTTGTCTTTATGTTGAAAGTGTTGTACCATATTTAGCACCACCAGATGATGTATCATTTTTAAGTACTGCTTTTACAATATATTTAAGTCAAAATCAATTAACTCAAGCTTTAAGTATAGCTATTAAATTAGATGATTCTGAATTAATTAAACAAGTTTTTAATTCAACAAAAGATGAATTAAATCATAAACAATTGGGATTTATATTATCACAAACAAATAATAATTTTAAATATGAAGAAAATCAAGAAGTTCAAGAATGTATATCAAATGTTAAATTATCAGAATATTTTCATTATTTAATTAAAGAATTAAATTTATTAGATTCAAAAGTTCCAGAAGATATTTATAAATCACATTTAGAAAATTCTAAATTTGGTTTAGGTACAGCAGGTTCAATTGATTCAGCAAAGCAAAATTTAGCTGCATCATTTGTAAATTCATTTTTAAATTTAGGTTTTGGTAATGATAAATTAATTCAAACTGAAGAAGATAATAAATCTTGGATATATAAAACAAAAGGAAGTGGTATGATTTCAACAACTGCTTCATTAGGTTCAATTCATCAATGGGATACAAATGAAGGTTTACAAGTTTTAGATAAATATACTTATTCTGAAGATTCTGAAATTAAAGCTGGTGCTTTATTAGGTACTGGGATTGTATCATCAAATGTTCATGATGAAGTTGATGCTGCATTAGCTTTATTACAAGAATATGTTCATGAACCAAATAAATTATTTCAAACATCAGCTATAAATGGTTTAGGAATTGCATTTTCTGGTACTGCAAATGAAGAAGTTTTAAATTTATTATTACCATTAGTATCAGATTTAGATATTTCATTAGAAGTATCATGTCTTGCAGCTTTAGCCTTGGGACATGTATTTGTTGGTACATGTCATGGAGATATTACATCAACAATTTTACAAACTTTATTGGAAAGAGATTTTACTCAACTTACAAATCCCTTTATAAAATTTATGTCATTAGGGTTAGGGATATTATATATGGGTAAAACTGAACATGCAGAAGATGTATTGGAAACAATTGATGCTATAGAACATCCAATTAGTAAAACTTTAAAAGTATTGGTTAATATATGTGCTTATGCAGGTACTGGGAATGTATTACAAATCCAAGCATTATTACAAATGTGTACAGCAAAGCCAAAAGATGAAGCAGAAGAGAAAAAGTTGGAACAATCTGAAGAAGATCAAAAGAAAGAAGAGGATAATATTGAAGAAGATGAAGAAGTTACTGAACCTGTAGATACAACAAAGGAATCAACCAAGGAAGAAATTGAAGAAGATGAAACTGAAGGTGAAGAATTATATCAAGGTATAGCAGTTTTAGGATTAGCATGTATTGCAATGGGTGAAGATATTGGTCAAGACATGTCATTACGTCATTTTGGTCATTTAATGCATTATGGAAATTCATTAATTCGTAGAGCTGTACCATTAGCAATGGGATTAGTATCAACATCAAATCCACAAATGAAAGTATTTGAAACATTATCAAGATATTCTCATGATCCAGATTTAGAAGTTGCACAAAATTCAATTTATTCAATGGGATTAGTTGGAGCAGGTACAAATAATGCAAGATTAGCTCAATTATTAAGACAATTGGCATCATATTATATTAAATCTCAAGATACTTTATTTATGGTTAGAATTGCTCAAGGTATATTACATTTAGGTAAAGGTACATTAACATTAACACCATATAATTCTAATCGTACAATTTTATCAAAAACAAGTTTAGCTTCATTATTAACTATATCAATTGCATTATTAGATCCAAAACAATTTATATTATCTGATTCATCAAATGAAACAACTCATCAATTATTATATTATTTAACTCCTGCTATAAAACCAAGAATGTTGATTACAGTAGATGAAGAATTGAAACCTATAAAAGTAAATGTTCGAGTTGGTCAAGCTGTTGATGTAGTTGGTCAAGCTGGTAAACCAAAAACTATAACTGGTTGGGTAACTCAATCAACTCCTGTATTATTAAATTATGGTGAACGAGCTGAATTAGAAAATGAAGAATATATAAGTTTAAGTAATTCATTGGAAGGTATTGTAATTTTGAAAAAAAATCCAGATTATATGGAAGTAGATAGTTAGTACCCCAAAATATATAAACTAGATTTGAAGTTCTGTAATGTTTCTGTTTATTATAATATACATGCAAAAAATATCTCTATCTATTGAAATTCTTGGGCTTTACCAGTCATTAATAATCCAACAATTAATCCAAATAATCCTAAAACTGATCCAAAAATTTCAACAACCAAGATTTTAACAAATAATGAGGAATCAGCTGCATCACTTATAGCAGCAGTTGAACCAGTTATACCAACAGCAACACCACAAATTAAATTTGAAATCCCAACGGTTAAACCAGCCCAAAATAATGAATATCCAGTATACAAATTTTCTTTTGAATATAAAATTTGAGAATTTACACTTGTTAATTTTGAACTAAAAACAATTGCCATAATTAATCCATATATGGCAACAACTTCACAAAAAATAATTGAAATTAAATTCTTTGTTGTTATTCTTGGTGCTTTTACTCCTGCTCCTAAAATGGATGTACCAGTTATGAAAATCCCCCATGCTGCTCCAACTACTGAAAATCCAATACATGATGCAATACCTAGTGATGCCCACATATAAGGTGATGTAGATTCTAAAAATTCACCAACATTAAAAGATTCTCCTGATCCTGTGAATAACATGTATCCACCCACTGTAAGGAGTGACCCTATTATTAATGATGTCGATACAATTGACATTCTAAAAGTATTTTCGTTGGTGGTTGCTTAATTATTTTTCGTTCGTTTTAATCAAGAATCAAGATTCGGTTAAAACACGATGAAAGATAAACCTAGCGCTACCGAAAGCCCATACCATGAAACCCATTAAGATAACTCTCCAATGTTTATTGGATTAAAAAGTGAACTCATCAAACGTTGATTGAATTGAAATGTTAACTTTTATTTTAAATGAATTTTGAAACAATGATAAAGTAATCAATTTTCTTGTTTCAATTCTATGATTCATGTGACTGATCATTCATTGTGGCTTGTTGACATAACATTTCATTCATATATCTTCCCGAATGACAATTAAATTATATTGAAATGCCATTGTTGATTTCTCATAACTTTGTTTTATCAATTTGTATGGGATTTAGTTTGATATGCATTTGGGTGCAAAATTTTTTCTGTTCTCATTTTATGATATAAATACGGCAAAAGCTTCTAAAGTTTGAAACAACAAAACCATGAAGATTATCTTATTAGCATTCTTACTTAATTTTGTATTTGGAGTTCAAATTCCACCATCGTTAGATACTGAAATTGATATACCATCTCATTGTAAACAACAAGAATTTAAAATCCATTCACCAGATGATTTCAATCAAATATCAAATTGTAAAGTCTTGATTGGAGATTTAATAATTTCAGAATATACTTATCCTATAATTACAATTGAAATTGAAAAAATATTGGGGTCAATCAAAGTTACAAAATCACCAGAATTGGTTAGATTTGAAGCACCAAATTTACAATTGATTAGTTTTGAATTTTCATTATTTGAATTAACTTCATTATCATTAATTTCATTACCAAGTTTAAAATGGGTACAAGTTTTAGATTGGACAATTTTACCAATTTTATCAAATGTGAATTTTAATAATGAAATTCAAGGGATTGAAAGTATAAAAATTAGTGATACATCATTAACTGGATTTAGTGGTGTTTTAACTGAATCATTAAAAAAACTTGATATTAATAATAATCGATTTCTTGATGTTATTGAATGTAATGTTGAAGAAATTGATAGTTTAAATATTGGGGCAAATTCAAATGATGTAAAAGTATTATTTCCTAAATTACATAAAATTGGGAAAACAAGTTTACATAATGTTGAAACTTTACAAATGGATGAATTGGAAATTATAAATGATTCATTAAGTCTAATTGATAATAATTTTCAACAAGTTCGATTTCCAAAATTACAAACTATAAAAGGTACTTTAAGTATTATGAAGAATGAACAATTAAATCATGTTGAATTTACATCATTGAATGAAATTGAAGGTGGATTAATGTTTATTGATAATCAATTGATTGAACAAGTTAATTTCTTTCCAAAATTGAAAATTATTGGTGGTGCATTGGAAATTGTTGGACCAATTAAAGAAATTGTTTTTAAACTGTTGAAATTAATTAAAGGAAGTGCAATTATAAAATCTTCATCACCACAATTTGATTGTGAACGTTGGACTAAACTGGAAATTAATTTAATTGTACGTGGTGGTAAATTGGAATGTACAAATTCAAAGAATGAAAAAACTACAAGTCAAACTAAAGATGATGGAAATCCAATTGATTTAGAAGATGAGATTAAAATTGAACCTCCAAAGGAATCTGGAACTTCGAAACCTTCACCAGCTACAACAAGCTCTAAAAAAGAAAGTACAACTACAAGCTCACAAGGTTCTGGCGGGGTTCATAGAAATCATGAACATTTTGAATCAACAAAGAATTTTGCAATTTCATTAACTACAAATTCAATATTGATTATAATTTTAAATTTATTTGTATAGATTATTTTCAATTATATAATTTTTGATATCTGATAACACCAAACTTTCCCAATTTGAATCTTCTGTTATAAAATTTCGAATTTCTGATGAACTTAAAGTTGAATATTTATCACTATCAATTAAATGAATATTATCTGACCAATGACTTGGAATATCTTCATGTAAACCACTTTTAATTTCATTAATATATTCACTTTGCTTTTCATTTGTTGTAAATTCATCAAATCTAGTTAAACAAAATAAATTTGTTGTCTTCATAAATTTTTCTAAACTATTTGATAATTTATCAGGTAAATAATATTTTGGATCAAATATTCTAATCAAGGTATCAAATCCAATTAAAAATGTTAATTTTATATTTGAATTTGAAATGAATTCTGATACAGATAATGATTTATCAACAAATTTAGCATGATTAGTTAAACCAATTGATACATTTATTGGATATTTTAAACTTATATTTTTTGCCATTAAATACATCATTTCTAATCTATGATCAAATGATTCAGGTTTAAATTGTTTATCAGCATTTTTAATTGATAATAATAATAATATTGATTTATCATTAATTTCATTAGAATCATATTTTAAACTTTCATCAATTAAACTAAAATGTCCTAAATGTGGTGGATTAAATGAACTATCAAGTACATAAATTTTTTTAGTTTCTTGATTAATAAAATTAGATGTAGAATATATTATTGAGAATTTTTTATTTGATGATATAAAACTTTGTAATGCCTTGGTAAACCTTGTCATTATAATTCAATTGATATTAGTATATATTGATTAATTGATTGATTGAAATATTTATACACTCGACTTATTTTTTTCTCTCCCTTATATATATCACTCCATGATTTTATTATTATAATTCATCTTTGATTACATCATCATTCTCATTCTCATCTTTTTCAACACCTGCAATATCAATTAATTCAGTTTTAAATTTTAATACTGAATTTGCTGGAATTGGTCCCATTTGTCTATTACCATATCCAACATTTGGATGACACCATAATTCTCTTTCTTCTCCAATACACATATCTAATAACCCTTCATCCCAACATGTAATTACTTGTCCTGTACCTAAATTAAATGGTAATGGTGCACCTCTATCATATGAACTATCAAATTTACGACCATTTTCTAATGATCCTTCATAATGTACACTTATAAAATCTCCAGCTTTTGTTTTACGACTACAATCAACTATTTTAGTCTTTGTTATCTTTAACTCATCTGGTGATGCAACTGCAGTAATTATTGAAAGTTGTGATAACCCAATAGCTATTAAATTGAAAAATTTCATGATAATCTATAAAAGAAAAAAAGATAACAACTTGTCAAATTTATATTGTTGCAAAAAAAATAGAGAGATCCAATTTTAAATATATATACACTTAATTTTTTATCCTATATAAATATGTTGTTGTTTGTTTATTTATTTATTTATTCTTTACTGAAATCAAAAACCCTAATTTGAAATAATATTAATACACTTAGAAATAAAATACTCATAACTTGTTTGAATTGTCTTTATAATTTTTTTTATCGGAAATTTTCTCATGAAAATGACCTACCAGCTTCTAATTCTTCGATAGTAGCTTCAATAACTTCGTCATCATCATCATCTTCAACCAATTCAATGGTTGCATATTTAATCATATCCCAACGTTTCCAAAATGATAAAACTTCGGAATAATTGTCGGAATCAACCAAATCTTGTAAATAATATTTAGCTCTAGTTAATCTATCCTTCAATTGTTGTAATTGACATGATGATGAATCTTCTGAAGCAACAATAGATACCTGTCTTTGTCTATATACAGGTGGTGATGGTTGTTTTTGTTTGTTGTTGTGGTGGTGGTGGTTTAATGAATTATCTTCATAATCAGTAAGATCTGTTTCTGAACCATCATCATTTTCAAAATCTGAGTTGACTGAATAACATGGTGAATTCTTATAAAATTCATCTTCAATATTATTTTGACGTTGACATACTCTTGCCCATGCTTCATCAATTGATGATACTAAATATTCAAAACATCTTGATCTAGATTGTTTATCGGTTGATGGAATTGATGTACAACCTTCTTCAAATGATGACCCCAAATCAGCAGTGGCACTCAACACAGCATTATTATTGCTACTATTATTGTTAACACTATTTGAAGATAATCTTCTTGGAATTATTTGTCTTCTTGGTTCATGTGAATAATCTTCATATTGTTTAATTGCTTGACTCAATTGTTGATCAACACAAATAAAACTTCTTTTTCTTTTGGCTCTACCTTGATCCTTCTCATAACATGATTCTTCTTCATCTGATTCATCATCTTCTGAAGATGAAACAACATACTTCTTGTTGTTATGACTAAAACTCTTTCTATTATTTAAACATAACTTCTTGGTAGCGTGTCCAATTTGGTTGGTGGTAGCAGCACCAGTAGTACCAGCTCTAGAACCATCACCACCAGCAAGATTTAATAAATTCAAATTTTGCGTGTACAATGCCATAATTCTCCGATTAACCAATCAAGGACTCAGAAATAAAAAAATATAAAAAAATGGGTGGCAAAAAGTAGTGTAAAATAATCAACAAATCACTATATTGATATGTTGAAATGAAACTAAAACTAACGAACTTGTAAACGAACTTTTATAAAACCGACTCTGCGAAATACTTAAACAAGATATAAATTAAATACTTGTTATTGTTGTTGTTGTAGTAGTATAAATTTGATGTTTGTTTGATGTTTGTATAGTATAAACTAGTTTTTGTTTGGTTGGTTGGTTGGTTGGTTGATTGTTTAAAAAAATGTATAACAAAATTTTAAAGTGGGAAAAAGTTGTTGGGTTTTAAAAAAAAATAAAAAAAAGAAGAAGAAGAAAAAGAAGAAAAAAAAAAAAAAAAAAAAAAAAAGAGAAGAAAAATAAGAAGAGGAAAAAAAAAAAAAGAAGAAATTTAATTGGTCAATTTGTTTATTATTTATAGTTTATTTTTTGATATTCACGAGAAATTTGCGCGCATTTGCACTACTCTATAAAAATAGGAGAATTTGCGTGTTTTGCGTGTATTTGAGAATATTATAGTATTGTTAACTAGTAGTGTATACTACAAAACTTGCCTATTCAAGTATATTAATTACGTATATTAGTAGTGTATAATGCTTAGATTTGGCTTTTTGTTTCTTGTTTTTCGTAATGTTGCATTCTTTTATTGTAACAGCTTTATCTTTCTAATCTATATTCTATTATATTTATCAACAATTGTTTAAAGTTTAATCTAAGATCTCAATGGTTTACAATGGAATATAACTAATAACTGGTTGAAGCTTTTTACTGCTAGCTAGCTCAAGTCAATCTTCTTTTATCATAAGGATAAGAGAATTTTGATAATAGGGGTTGTAGATTATCTTTAGTTTATTGTTGTTGCAAATATTACTTATTGTGCATGAAAATATGAAATTTTCTTGCTATCAATCATACTTTAATCTATTGTTCTTCTTTTCTAGAATCTCATGAAAAGTGGAGTTACAAAATCAAACAATCATTTTAAAATATTGTAAATCAAAATTCAAACTTTGTTTAGTTTAACGATTAAATTGATTGCAAAATTGAGATATACCCCCTATGTAATACAATTATCTCAACAGCAATATTACAATATAAATGGCACAATTTTTTCAATAAGCTTATCAATAATCCAATAGAATCAGATCATGTGGAGAATGATATCTAGTTTTCAATCCAAATTTGCTCTAAAAATTGCAACAATTTTGAAATTCAACCCATTTTTGTAAATTTTTTACAAAATACCTTTGATTTCATTCGAAAACCTTTTGTACACCCTTACTTAATTTCTATGATACAACTAGAAATGTAGATAGAGCAACATTTCAGTCTTCTTGATTGTGACCTCTACAATTGATCAAGAACTTTTGATTTAGATTGCGATAAATCTACAGATTTACATATTTGAACAACTCTAGCCGAATGAATAGATTAATGACATGAAATCAAACTTTAACATCAGTGAATATTATTTTAGTATCGTTAGAGGTATGCCAACATAGCTTGCATGATTGTTCTAATTTGCAAGTTCTAGTTAAAAACGTTCTTCTGCTGTCTAAGGTTGTTTCAGTTCAAAACCGCCGCACACTAATTGGTATTTTTCAACACCAAACATTTTACTTCCTTTTTAAAATAAACAACATTGTCGATGAATTTGAAAAGTTTGAAAAATTGAAATGAAAATTGAACCTTAGTTAGAGATTGAAATTTCTAGTAACTTTTGTTAGAACGTCAATTAAAAGAACTGCAGCTTTTGTAATTTATTTCATTGATTTATGTTCAATTTTGGCATCACACATTTTGTTTCTCTTTTTTTCGAAACTTTTTGTTGTCCTTTTTGAAACTTCTAAAAACTTTTTGTTGCCATTTTTCAAAATCAACTTGTCGATAAATTCAAAAATTTCGGGCTTTTGAATTGAAAATTGAACGCTGGATAGAGATTAAAATTTCGAGTAACTTTTGTTAGAACGTCAGCTAGAAATATTGCAGCTTTTGTAGTTTAATTCATCAATTTATTTACAATTCCGGCATCAAACTTTTTGTTTCCCTTCCAAAACTCAACGTTAATTCTTAATCTTCCTCCCCAAAGCGCTCAAATTGGAAATTAAAAGCCTCATGCGCTTGAAGTAAGGATGTAATAAATTCTGAAATATATACAAAGCGCAATCTAAAATGGGGAGGATGTTTATTGAATTTCAAAATCAACTTATCGATAAATTTAAAAATTTTTACCTTTAAAAATGAGAATTGAAACTTAGATAGAGGTTGAAATTTCGAGTAACTTTTGTTAGAATGTCTATCAAAAAAGTTGCTTTCTATATAGTTTAATTCATTGTTTTATGTTTAATTTTGGCATCAAACTTTTTGTTTCCCTTTTAAATCTCTCTAAATTTTTTGTTTTTCCCCTTCCAAAATTCAACGTAAATTGTTAATCTTCCTCCCCAAAGCGCTCAAAAAGGGAATTGAGCGCTTGAGGTAAGAATGCAATAAACACTTAAGTATGCAAAGCGCAATAAAATGGGGAGGATGATTAATTTGACCTTCTCAATCAACTTGTCGATAAATTTGAAAATTTCTACCTTTGAAAATGAAAATTGAGCCGTGGTTAGGGATTACAATTTTGAGTAACTTTTGTTAGCAAGTTGATCAAAAATATTGCATTCTATATAGTTTAATTCATTCATTTAATTTCTTGTGAATGTTAAGTATGCCTCGCGTTGATTACTAAATGTTGACCAACACTAGCATCTAAAAATTTAAAAGTTTTCAACAACCAAGTTGAAGTTTAGCAATCGGGTATTTGTAACTATTTTGAATAATATTTGTTAAGGTACTTACCAAAAAATTTTAGTATTTATATGACATTCGTTTAAAAATAGTCTCTAGTCATGTTTCTAATAAAATTGAATTATAATTAATCTCAGTTCAGTTTAAATTTTAAAAAAGATGTACTACAGTTGATTGTCTAAAAAATTTATATTCGTTAATAATCGTTAGCTCTATACCCATTATTCCATTTCTTCAAAAAACTGTTCGGCTGCTTTCATCACCGACACTTCATCTTGGAAACCATTATTTGCACTATTACTATAATACATTCTATATTTTGGATCATTCTTATAATCAACCGATGAAGATGAAGATCGTGGTGAAGATACTGGATTCATTTTCGTCACACTACCAATCATATAATCATACACTTGCAGTTTTATAAAATCATCTTTTGCTATTAGTTTATCCTTTATAGATGATGGTTTGAAATAACTTTGGAAATCCAGAAACATGGAATCTAAATTCTCTTCAGCTTTTATATAATCATGTTGATATATTTTATCAATAAATTCTTCATTACTATTCAATTTTGAATCTAAATAATTCATTAGACCCAATATAACATCAAATAATTTATCCATATTCTTATTATTGAAAATATATAATTGATTATTTTGAAATTTATAAGCCAAATATTTTGTTACCGGTATCAATAATTTTAAACCAGTCATGAATAATTTAACTGAAACAATTATGAACATTTGTAATTTATCAAGGGTTGATACATTTCTATCTTTAAAATAATGGGTGTTATATTGTTGATAATGACCCATTTTTAAATCTTTTTGTAACAGTTGATACAAATTTAATTTTGTATCTTTATCTAATGAATCTATGAAAATATCTATTTTAATTTCATCATCTAAATGACTGATTAATTGATCATATTCCTGTTGATCAATTATATTTTGTTCTGTTTCAGGTTTAGTTTCAAACTCAACCAATGCATTACTTTCAAATGGACTTTGTAAAATTGGTGGTTCAATATCTTCAACAACAACATTGGAACTTGAACGTCTAGATGTTACAAATGGTATATAAGGTAAATTAGATGCTATTTTTTCTTTACCAATTTCAAATAATCCAGTTGCTATTATACCTTTATTATCATAAATTAATTTAAATAAATTATTATTTGGACCTAATTTTTGCTTTGGCTTTTCATTTAAAACAGCATCCAAATTTTTAGTAATTAAATCATCAAATTGATACTTTTTGTTTTGATCATCTAAGAATAAATTGATTGTATCTTGATTTGGTATTTCAGCATCTGATGATGGATAAGTATCTTCATCTAAAAATCCAACTTGATTTAATGTCAGATCAGTTGTATCACTTGAAGTTTTCCTTCTTGACAATCTTGATGATACAGATAATATAGGACCATTATCTATTTTATTTAAATAATTTGGCTTTTGAGGTGTATCAAATATCTTTTCATCACCATTAACATAAATTGCGTCTAAATTTACAGATCCCCTATTATTAATAATTTTTGAATGTATTTTATCCTTGGGACTCTCTTGTATTTGTATAGGACTAATCTCATCATCACTGTACTCATCTTCTGTGGTTGAATCAGGTGGGTTTTGTTGTTGCTGTTGTTGCTGGTTCTGTTGCTGCTCTGGTATAAATCCATGTATGATTGGAACTTGTTTGCCTACTCTATATAGTATAGATCTAACAACCATATCTCCTGATTATAATACTTGAGACAAAAATAATGTGAAACCTAGAAGATCTTATAACCAAAATCTGAGATCGTACAATGAAATATAAAAGTATAATTAAAGTTTAAATTTTAAAAAGAGCGAATTGAGGGGACAATTTCACATGCCGCAACGCTACCAATTATCTACATTTACATTTTGCAGCTTATAGCAAGTTAAATTAAACAACTTTGGTGATGTATTGTTTGTGGTATTGATGATAACCACAAATTAACCAATCTATATTATTTGATCTAGTGTTTACTGATATTTTACAACATTACTCAACATAAAATTACTAAATTGTAATTATAATTTACCAAGATTTTTAGAGATTTGTTATAAAATATAATAATAACATTTGTTCTAAAAAATACAACAAAAGTAGAAAAACCTAAAATCAACAATTTATAAATAAATGATATAAACTCAATAATGTATCAAATTGAAAGGATACGGAGAATTAATAACGCATTTGATCATATTGAATGAATTTGAACCAGTCATTTTAAGATATAAACAAAATTTGAATCAACTTATTCAAAATTGACTCAAAACTTTGAAATAAGTATTATATCATCTTGAATATTGTTTAACATCAATTCATTAAACAAAGTACTTAATTGAATTTAATAGTTTTGTGTAAGTCGACTAGCTGTCCAAGGTTTAGAGAATGTAAACTAATTGTAATATAACTTTAAATAAGAAAAAAACTCTTATACTTACTTGGAAAGAATAATGGAAAATCTAATTGTTTTATACAGAGGAAACAATATTTGGAGTACTTAAATTTATTTGGTACGTTCTCACCGTAAAAAAAAAAAATACTTATTTACGATTGAAAAATTTATCTACGATTAAAATAACGTAGTCATCAAAATTTATTTTAAACCTAGTATAATATTTTTATTGAGTAAACTTTAAAGATAAATATGGATCAAGAAGAATTGGAATGGTCTAATGCCAAAAGAAATGAAATCAATGATTTAACGATACGAGGAGTGATTGAACCATGTGTAAAGCCAGATGTCAAAAAAATTCCAACAGAATGGGTATTAATTCATGATACTGATAATGTTGGTAATCCATATACGGCAAGGTTAGCTTATGCAAGGAATGAGTCAAAGCCAAAGATGATTCATGGAATTGATCCAATAAGAACTTCCGAACCCATGATACGATTATCAACAATGAGAATAATGGTTGCAATAGCTGTAGCATCGAATTATAGCATCAAACATTTGGATTTATATCCAGCTATGTGCAATTTAAAATTAAAAGACGAAACTTATGTTTTACCACCACAAGGATTTGCTAAACCTGGTGAATGTTGGAAATTGAATAAACCACTTTATGGGGAAGAGAATAGTAATTCTTGGTATTTTACGTATCAAAGAGCTCTCAAAGAACTTGGATGTAAAGATTGTCATAATGGAACATACTTATATAAGAAAGGAGAGGATCAATTAATATTGACCAATTATGTTTGTGATATGATGATTGTATCAAGTAGTCAAAAATTATTTGATGAATTTATTACAGAATTACGTAGTAAATTACTTTTTAATTATTCAGGTAAAGATATTGATGAATTTCTTGGAATCAAATTTGAGAAATTGACCAATGGGTATTCAATGACTCAACCAAAACTTATATCAAAATTATTAGATGAGTTTAATCCTTCACCAATCTATGAAAATTCAATGCCATTACCTTTTGAAATGCAAGAGAAACCTTATAAAGGAGCACTTTTAGAAGGATTATTAAATAAAGATCAAAAAGAAAAATATCAAAATGCTGTCGATTCATTACATTGGATTGCTGATGGTACAATTCCAGAAATTAAAAGTGCTGTTCATTTATTAGGAGGCAAATATACAGCACCAAGATTAGTTGATTATGAATGTTTACTTTATATTTTGTACTACTTGAAAATTTTTAGTCAAACATTAACATATACCAATGATAAAATAGATTTTACAAAAAAATTTGTTATTCATGCTTTTTCAAAAGGTACATTTTTAGATGATGATAAACCATCAAGAAATGGATATGTGGTTTATTTGAATGGGAATTTAGTATCATGGGAAACTAAATTAAAGAAAAAAGCTGCAAAAAGTGAAATTGCAAGTGAAACAATAGCTTTAGCTTCTACAGTTGAAGAAACAAATTATTTAAAAGAATTTTTCATAGATTTACCTTTTGAATCATCAAATATAACGATATTTGAAGGTGATAATGCAGTTATTAAAGATGTTCATAATAAAAAATCATATTATCATGAACAATATATGGGTATTCAATTGGAATATATAAGAGAACAAGTATCAAGTAATAAATATTCAATAATTTATGTTAAAGAAAATAAAAATATTGCAGAAATTATGACAAGTGCATTACCATTTGTATCTTTTAATCAATTAAGAGAATTATTGGTTGGAGATGGTGGACTTGAACATGTTGAAATTAAAGAAATTATTAAATCACTGATTGATCAAGTTAAGAAAAGGCAACCAAAGCTTAGAAAAATGAGATTTCCAATCCCAGGAAAAGAAGATGACCCAAGATATTTTTATGAAGTATCTGATATGGAAGAGGAATATGAAAGTGATGATGAACCATATTGGGGTGAAGATCTTCATTATATGGATTCAGTTCTTAGAAATGGAGTTATTTATGATGACTCCGATGGAGAAATGATATCATATAGGGATGAAGATGGTCAAGATTGGCTCCCATTATATTGAAAAAGTTTCAAAAATACTACCATTTCAATTGACATCAATGCTAGCTTTATTATAGTAGACTATATAGTAGTATATCGTTTAATTAATATCGCTTTTTGTTTAGACTTTAATCTTTAAACTGTAATGTGTCAGTTTATCACCTGCATATAAGTGACAGATTAAATAGTCACGGGATTTTAAGATTCTCGCTTACGTAAGGATCCCACATTTCTTATATAATATTACATAAGTTTAGCAACATAATTATGATAGAAATTTATAACACATTAGTTTGGAAACTCCAACATTATCAATCATGAGTAGTTTTATTTTAAAATATGTTATGAATAGAATTATTAGAGATAATCAATTCAATAGATTCTTTGTTGAAGATCCTTATTATGAAAACGTACCAGTATCAACCAATAAAAAAGGTGAAGTAGTTTATCAAAAAGTGAAACGATCAGTACCACCTCAATTATCAAACAATGATGAATTGATTATAAACAAATTTAAAAAACAAGCTTATCGTTATGATTATTGGTTTAGTTTCTTGGGTGTTTCATTTGGTTGGACAAACATTGTTGGTGTTATTCCAATTTTAGGTAGTTTAATTTCAACTTATTGGTCATTACAATTATTATTATTGACAAGAAAATTAGATGATGGATTTCCATTAGATTTACAGTGTTTATTTATTATTAACATTGCAATTGATTTTGGTTTAAGTTTAATTCCATTTGTTGGTTCAGTTATTGAAATTGCTTATAAAGCCAATTCAAGAAATTACTTATTGTTAGAAAAACATTTAATTAGAATTAGTGAAAAGAATCAAGGGTTAATTACTGAAAAGGAAGTTAGACCAGGTTTTATTAATGATAAAGTACAACCATTTGTTGAAGAAAATATTAAACCTGGAGCTGTTAAACTTGGTGAATCAGCTTTAAAAGTTGGTGAAAATGCATTGGAATTAATTAATAGGAAAAGATCAAGTTCAGCTTCTTCAACTGCTTCAACTGCAACTGCTAATTTTACAACAAATTCAGCAACAACAACGACTGCTAGAACTGCAGTTGAAGATCCAACAGCTACTTCATCCCCATCATCATCATCCCCAGCTATCAACAACATCTCTCATATAGCTAATTCATCAACCAACTCATCATCTAAAAAGAAAAATAAAAGAAAAAATAAATAAATATGAATATATAATGATAAATGAATTCTATATTTCTTCATAAACTTTAAAAATTGCTGGTAAAATTTCTTTTACACCTTTAATTTTATCACTTTGAGGTATAAGTTGAATTAATAATTTATATAATTTTTTAAATTCAATTTTATTTTCATCAACTTTGAATGTTTCCAATCCATTTAAAATTATACTTAATTCCTTTTGTTGTATGAATGGTAATGGACATTTATTAACTAATTTCAAATCACTCAAGATACGTCTTAAACTAAAACTTATCCGTTTAATTAAATATAACCCTGATAATTGTTTTAAATTTGTATCCTCTGCTTTTGAAAAGTTGATCAATTCATAAAGACAATTTGTACGAACTTTCACATTTGGAAATAATTTAAGTGGTTCGGTTGTACCAAAGCTTTTATCAAAATTGAAATTTGTAAAAACATCTATATCTATATCTTTAAAATTATCAACTTGTAATAATTTTTGTTCAAATTCATTCAAATCATAAATAAATGAATTTTCATAAAGTTCAATCACAAACTTTTCAATAAATTCTTTATTGTTGATCAATTGAGGTAAAACAATCTTTGTTAATTTCTGATATTGCTCAATATTGATAGATTCATTTAATTTATCATCTTTGAAACATAAATTGATAGATTGTAATATTAATTGCCAAATTTCATCATTGACTAAATTTTGATCAATCAATTTTGATACGAGATATGTTAGATTTTGATTTGTTTCTACCCATAAAGGTTCTTTATTGGGTACCCCAACGGATCTATTTTCTATAATTTCAATAAATGATTTTAATAACTTTATAACACCACCATCTTCAACCAGTGTTGTAAAATCTTGTACTTGGTTTAACTTTTCCAGTAATATTTCGAATGATAAATGACTGATCAGGATGAACGTTGGTATTTTAAATTTATTCATTATCAATTCATTATTCTTTAATTTTTGTTCAATTCGACTTCTAATTCCAAATGGTAGAATAATCACATTACATAATTGTTGAATAATTGTAGATTGGGTCTTATCATCATTTGAATTTAAAATTTTAAAATTTTCAATAACTGATTGTTGTAATTTTGTTGGTCGATTTAAATCATTTTGATTCATGGCTAATACTGGATACCTTGCACATTGATATAATAAATTATTTATAGTTTGAATTTCATTTTTTTTAAAATCTCCATCTTTCATTTTAAACAACAAGGGGAAACATTTCATTAATTGTACTAAAGATTCTTGATAATTGGAATTTATAAAGTCATATTCAATTTCAAATACACTCCAAAGCTCAAATATCAGGTCTTTAATTGAATTATCAAGGTCTTCACGAATTAAATCTTGTAATGATTTGAAAAGTATAATATTCAAATCAATCCATTTTAATGCAATCAATTTCTTTAAATAACTTATTAAACTATTCCATTTTTTATCATCAGATTGTAATTTATATAAATTGACAAATCCATTTAAGATTAATTGTAAACTTTCTAACCAATCTGAATCATGTTTCAAAGGAAATATATCAAAAATATTAGGTAACACAATTTCATAAATTAAATCCCAAGATTCATGTAAAATATGACCATGACCATCAATGATTTGGAAAAAAGTTTGAATTGAACCATCTCTAACTTGAGCTCTACCAATTTCTTGTTTTGATAGATTAGCTAGACTTAATAATAAATAAATATCTAATGCAACATAATTCTCTTCATTCAAATTATCAATATAATGGATGAATTCTTCATTAGTTTTATTTGAAATTAAAATTTTATCATTTTGAACTCTTGATTTTAAACAATCACTGATTGACCAAAAATAACTGACTGAACTAAAAGATATATTCAAATCAAATTGTTGATTACAAAATTTAATTAAAGTATCTATAAGATATTTGAATTGATTAAAAGGTAATGTAGATAAAAATTCATCCAATATTAATTTTAAAGTATCAAATGATTTTTCAACTAATAATTGTAACTTATCTTTTAAATTCACATTATCTAATTTAAATGGTGTATTTAAAATTTTAAATACTTCATGCCATGAATTTTGATAGTGTAAATCATATTTATCAATCAATGTATGTAAAGTAGTCAAAATTGACAAATGTATTTCAATTTCCCAGTTCAAAATTAACAATTCTTTTGGACTATTAAATAATTGTTCAAGATATTTATTTAAAGCTTGTAATGTTTTTAATGATGTTTTATCAATTAAAGATTCATTTTTAAACCCAACATTTGCTATTGATTCAATAATCAAATTAAATATTTCAATTACAAACATATTAATATTATTCATTTTTTTACAACCAATGGATATTATGTAAGAAGTTACAATATCCCAACATTGATCATCTTCAATTAATCTTAATGAATTTAATTGACAAATTTTACTAAACTTATCCAAATAATAAGATTTATTATATGGTGACAAGGTTAATTCCCCATTGGTTTCTTCATTTTCAAAAGATTGATTTGATAATATAGTTAATGAATCAATTAATTTTATAAATGAATCTGTTGGTGATTCAGTAATATTTTCATATAATTTTTTCATTGATGATTCAATATTATTCACATCAGTTACTGTTATTTGTGGTTTCATATTTTCAGGTAGATCTTGTGTCTTATTGAATACCCCACTGAATTGATCTGGACCATAAATATAATAATCACACCATTGGAAAGTATTCCAAATTATTGACCATGATTTATTCAATGTAGATCCTAATGAAATTGCTAAATTGATTAAAGCTCTTACACAAATTACATGTCTTGAATTGAAATATCTTGAATGTAAATTCGTCTTTTCAGATTCATTGGTTAAAACTGATGAACTAATTGATTCAACAATCAGTTCACTAAATGTCTTTTGATCTTTTATTTCAACTTGTTCATCACTAGTATTTTTAATTGTTGCTTTTGCTAATATTAGTAGTAACCCATCTCTCATATCTGTTAATCCTAGCAATCCTGTTGCATGAGTGAATTTTTGAAATGATCGTACTAATAAATGAAAACTTTCATCATCCATTGATGTAAAAATAAATCGTTTATACAATGTATTAATTTCTATTGAGCATGACCCAATTAATGCATGTATAAATTCAATTTCTTTTTCTGAAATTTGATTTTTATCTGATAAACTTGAAACATATGTTGCAACACCATCAGCAAATGAAACTAAAATTTGAAATATTAGGTAAAATGAATAAGTTGGAGGTATTGCTGGAGGTTCAACTTTATCTAAATGATCTAAAACAAGTGATTTTAAACCTGAATTTTTTGATAAATATTCCGAATTTGCTGGTTTAACCATATCATTTAATAATTGATTATTCTTGTTCAAAAAAGTATTTAAAATAACAAATAACTCTTTTAAAACATTTTTCTTCAGTTTGTTAAAATCATATTTTTCAAAAATTAATTTTATAATTTGAAAATCATTGAATATATTTTTAAACATTTCAAGTACTAAAATCTTTTCCCATATTAAATTCTCTTCAACATCAACATCTAATAGTAAATGATTGACAAACGATAAAATTATTTCACTTTCAACTTGTAATTTGGTAAGTTGGTTCGAAATGAGTAATGATATTATTCGAATCGTACGGTTTACCAATTGAAAATTTTTATTTGACATATTAATTATTCGAAGCAATGATGGTATAACTTTGATTCTCAACAAATATGATAACTCTACATGATTTGAAAATAGCTTTGCATGTCCATGTATTACATTTTCTACAATTTCCAATGTTGATAATAATTTTAAATGGAATGATTTTAAATAAACTGCCTTTTCATTTTCTAACAAGTTACAAAAATCTTGAAATATTAAAAACCCTTCATATGATGCATCATCAACATGCACTTCTTCTTCATCTAGCTTGGTTTTATTTGAACCTTGTTGTGGATCTATATCAATATTATCATAAACATTACTAAATATTTGTTGAATTGTTGCAAATGCAGTATTCATAACCACTGGAGAATTTTTATTTGATATCAAATTTGAACATATACTAATCAAATCTAGCAATAATGATCCATTAAAGTTATAATTTTGCATTAATGATGGTATACATTGTAGAATTCTTAATTGAATATCAATAGTTAAATTTGAAGCTTCCAGCAATGATATCAATAATTGATTTAAATCTTCGATCGGTATCAATTGATTCAATATTAGTTTGTGTATAATTGGTATTGAAATGGTTGACAATTTTGCATTACCTGATTTACATGACAAGATCAATGGTTTCAATAATTCTTTTTTTTCAACTTCTTTTATAGTTTCAAAATTATGTGATGATTTTAAAACACGTATCCCAGTTTCACACGCATGTTTGATATCTGAAAACCTTCGTTTGGATTCAGTTTGTAGACTTGTATAGTCCGAAATCAACAGCTGTACGCTCATATTGTTCGAAACTGAAAAACAAACAACAAAACGAAAACAGTAGAAAAATCAAAAATCAAAAACGTCACGTGACAATTTTTTTGGCTGCAAATTTTATTAAAAATTTACATCAGAGATACTTGTTTCCAACAATCATAAATTCATTACATTAATGTTTGTGTAATTATACATTTTAACACCAAGTGTTTATAAATCTATACCATATAGGTTTTTGTTTCCAATTTTCATGATCTTCATAAATTTCTTGTTTCAAAACTTCAGTATCTCTTACATTTCTACCGGTTGTAACATCCATATCTTCAGCTTTTATATAAAGTCTCCAATTTTTTGTCCATATTTTATGACCAACATAACTAACCAATACGATTGGTGCAGCCAAATACGCTTGAAAAAATGTTGATGCTTGTAATGGTTTGTCACCAATTGGATATAAAGCAATATAAAATTGTGAAATTAATATTAAAATATTAAGAAGCATTGAAAAATATGCACCATAATCACCACCAAATGCTTTAAATGGTACATCTTTATCATCAATACCTTGCTTTTTACAAGCATAATTAACTCTAATTTGAGCCAATGAAATTGAAAACCAAATAAACATACATGACAATCCACTCAAAGCTAATAACCAATTGAAAACAGTTTGTTGATTGTCTGATGCACCAACAAACCCAATTAAACCAAATGCCAATGCAATCAAAATTGAAAAAATTGGTCTACCTTCTTTATCAACGTATGCTAAAAATTGTGGTCCATGACCAGCTTCTGCTAAAGCCACCAAAGGTTTATAAGTTGCAAATACACTAGCATTGGCAACAGATAAAACAGATAACAATATAACAACATTAAAAATCGATGGTAAAGCTCTAACACCACTATTTGATATAGCAATGACAAATGGAGATGTAGATGAACTAGAATTACCCAATAATTGAGGATCATTGTATGGAACCATAAAACATACTAATACAATAGCAACCAAATAAAAAATTATTAAACGCCAAAAAATTTGCTTGACAGCTTTATTTAAAGATTTTCTTGGATTTGAAGTTTCAGCTGCAGCAATTGCAGCTAATTCAGTACCAGCATACAGATAGGCTGATGAAATAAAACTCGAAAGTGTTCCTCTAAATCCATTTGCAAATGGAGGGTGCCAATTTTTATCTCCAATGTAACCTTGTTTACCACCACCACATATTATTATAATTGCAAATATTATAAATCCCAAGATTGCAACAACTTTGATAATTGAGAAGAAAGATTCACCGTATCCATATCCTTTGACACCGAAAACATTGATTAAAACAACAACTGACCAAAAAATTGCAATCCAAACTGCTGGGTTAATTGAATCATTCCAAAATTGTATGGTCAATGAGGCTGAAACCAATGATAAAGGAATTGATACAATCCATTGTAAACAATAATTCCAATTCATAGCAAACCCCCATGATTCATCAATAAATCTTGTATTATAAACTAAGAAATTACCTCTTACAGGGTAAGAACTTGTCAATTCACCTAATGATTGTACAACAAAGAATATCAAAATTGCAACAATAATATAACCTATGATTGTACCCAAAGCACCAGCTGATGATATTATAGATCCAGAACTTATGAATAAACCTGAACCAATGCATGATGCAAGTGCAATTAAACGAACTTGATATTCTTTTAAATTATCTTCTGGAGTTGTGACATCATAATTTGCTTCTAAATCTCGATCGAGTTTGAATGAGTGAATGAAATTTATTAGTGGATTTTTACCCCTTTTAGATGATGTGTTTGAATTTATTTCATCTTTTGATGATTGTACCTGAAAACTTGTCAAAGAATAAGTTTCATCTTTTTTATTAGCCTCCTCGAATGACATGATCTTTTTGAATTTTGTGAAAGTTCAAAATTTGAAAATTGTAATACACTGTTCTCACTTGCCTTTAATGAACAAAAATTGAGAGAATTATCATTTATTTAAAGGTTTGATATTTAAAATTTTTTAATTAAAGGCATTTTTAAACTTTTATTAAAGCGAAGAGGTTATAAAATTGCAGCCAAAATTAAAAGAAAGAAATTTTTTTTTTATTATGCCAAGTTTGGTTTTGTGTCACCAAGGCATTTTATGGTTTTAAATTTAGCAGTTATTTTATTGTTTAACTTTGAAAATCAAAACTTTGAACGGCATTGACCAAATGGCATTATAACACCGACGTAAATCTTTTCATTATTGAAAAGTTTAACTTTTACTATTGTGTTTAAGCTTATCTTAATGCCTTGTAGATAATCCGAGTGTAGAAATCAAAATTAAACATATGGAAAAGTGACCGTTGAGTTGTCAGGAGATTTGATTTAAATACGACGATAACCGAAATAAATTTTGACATACCCGTTTGAGTCATGATCTACAATCATGTTAATTAATTAAATTATACATTAAAATTATTAGCAAACTATAACATAAACTCATATCTATACATCAATCATAACTCGTGAAAACGTGAAAATAATACAAAGAATTATAATGAACCACCTAATTGTTGAATTTTTTGTTTCAAAACATCATTTTCTTGTTTCATACTTTGTTCCTTCTTTTGTAAATGTAAAATATATTCAATAGCTTTTTCTAGTATCATTGATTTATTTAATTTATTACAATTTGATACTTTATCTTCAGTTGAAACTTCACCAGTTTCAAAAGCAGCTTGTTCAAATGCTACCCATGGAATTATTTTTTGAATAGCACCAATTTTTGCATTTATATTTATTCGATACTTCTTTTCAATTTTATTATGAGCCTTTTTCTGAGTTTCAGTCAATTTCTTTCTCGGAGCACGTTTTTTGGTCTTTTTTGGAACTTCTGATTCCAGCATGGTTTCGGGCACTGATGATAAACTTGATAATCTTGATTGTATAATTGTTTTACATGATTCTTCTTTTGTAATACCTTGAGCTTCGAAATTATTTACTTGTAATTGGTCTAATGTTCTATTATTAGGAAATGATAAATTTAATCCCCCATCAGTTGATAATGGACACATTTGATTAGGTGAACTTACTAATGAAGTTTCATTTGATGAAGTAAGTTCCGGTCCACTATAAAATTGACTACTTATACTGCTACTGCTATTATTTAAACCATTATTCTCCATATTCATAGTTTCGTCAAAATATGGCATTGCAACGTAATTTTGAAGAAAAGGGGCGTAAGTTGGGGGGAACAAATTGTTGTTGTTGCCATTATTATTATTCATAGATGGTACATTATTCATATAGTATCCATTCCATCCTTGTTGTTGTTGTTGTTGTTGTTGTTGTTGTAAACTATCACTTGGAGTAATGGGTATTGAGTAATTAACATTCTCCTCTTTGACTATGTTATCGTTATAATATTGTGATTGTTGATGATAATTCATTATTTTCGAATTAATTAAAAAATTTTTGACGATTGGGGAAATAAAATTAAAAATTTATGAAAATTAGGCTAGAAATTAACTTTTATTTATAATCGTGGCTAATAAATGAAGTTGGTTGCAAATAAAGTTTTATAGATAAAAATAAGGGAAAAAGAAAATAAAAATAAAAAAATAAAATAAAATAAAAAATATAAAATAATAAATTACTAAATAAAAAATAATAAAAAAAAACTAAAAAAAAGGCTATTCAATGTTTGATTACTTACATTGGAATAGAACAAGAAATTAAAGAGACGTATGTTTAAGAAATAAATAGAAAGGAATATAAAGAAAGAACGAAAGAAAGAAAGAAATCAATAAGATTCCAGAAGAATTAAGTAGGTTTACAGTTACATATAAACATAACCAAAATTGCATTCAACAACAAAGATCACCTCATTTTTTGATCAAGATTTTGTTTTAATAAGTAATCTATTTTTCATGTAAATCAGCTAAACTCTTATTTAACAAGATCTGCAGATAAGATTTAATGAAAAACCCTAACCCATCGACCAGAATTTAGTGAGGGTTAATCGACTTTTTGTCCTTCCAACATCAGTATCCGAGAAAATTCCGGCGCGGCTTGTGTCCACCGAACATATACGGAATGAAATTTGCTTCCCGCGGTGAAATTTCCACTGACTAAAAAAATCGTTTACATAACCAGCGCCGGTAAATAAATTTTACTAAAAGTACTTTTCCATGTCACGTTCATAATCAGCCGTTAAATTATAAAAGTAGATGATCTTATTGAAACAGTTTTATCAAGATCCTTTGAAACAAAAATATTCGGTTGTGCCGACAAGAAAAATATATACTAACCATTATCAAATATTTTCATATCAGTTTTTTAAATGACAATAGATTACTTTTTGGAGATACTAAAGTTTAACACCCTAATGAATAGAATGACAACATGGTCGCCACATAACAATGCTTAAATTAGGGTTTATTTTACATTATTTACAGCTGATTAATTGATTTTTGTAACTTTGTAACTTTGTAACTTTTTTTCATTGATTTCTTTGAAATGAAAATTGTACTCATACGTACGTTGTTATTTCTATTGTATTTAGGCAAAATAAATTCAGGTTCAGCTAACTAAAAAAAAAACTAGAGCAATTCTAATGCACGCCAAATGTTTTAAATATCTTTTATATTGTTTTAAAATTTTAGCTAAACTTTTAAATTTTCTATAAAAAATACGGGGGTAATGATGATGTTATATTATTATAATTTTATGTATTGTTTAAATCTGAAATGCTAGATTGTTTTCTATTGTTTAAAATTTGGTACAAGCTTTTAGTCATAATTTTAACTCTACGAGAATTTGTTTATTATGTTTGATGTTGAAGAGGAGTAGAAGTGGAGATGTTGAAGGTCCAGCTTACTAATTTAGAACAACAAACTTATGATGGTACTTGCATTATTCAAATTAATTACTTTTCCCATTTGTTCAAATATACAAGCGTTGTGGCTAATGCTGGCATAGTCTCAAAAATTATGTTTTATTAAGGAGTAAAAAAAAAAAAATAAAATAAAAAAAAAATAAAAATAAAAATAAAAAAAAATTACAAAAGAAAAGCTGCAAAATAAGAAAAGGAAGCAAAATACTAAACATTGAGATTAGAAACAAAAATACAAAAGATTGACTTATAAAGTGTAGTGTAAAAATGATTGACTCTGAGTGGTGTATCTATCATTTGTATTGGTTCTATTGCCTTTGTAGCTGATAAGAAACGCATCTAGAATTAAACACTAAAGATATTATTACATTGTTGTTGGACATCAAGATTGGAGTTGTTGCATTAATTAATTTAGATTTTAACCAAGAATACTTGTTGCTTAATACATAACTTTAATCTTGCTTTTAAACAAGATTACGTGTTGAAACCAGATTGTTTAGATAAATATAGTCCAAGAAGATAAAACCATTAAAGAATACGAGAAAATATTTCTAAAATTAACTACAATTGTGGTGGTGGTGGTTGTTGGTTGTTGGTTTTTGTTTCTGATTTGATGCTTTTGGTTAAATTACCCCCTTTTCTTAAAAAGTATTTTTGATTATGTAAACTATATGGGTTATCTTGCGTTTATCAAAACCATATTTTACGAATTTTTGATCTGATCTAAAAGTTAATCCGTTTGAATTAATTATATATTTTTTAGTCTTTCATTTCTGGTATTCAATATCATTGAATATACATTTATCAAACAATACTTATCAAGTTTAAATACTTCAAAGTTAAACTTTACGAAGTGGGGACATTATTTAAAGTTGCATTTAATAAAGATGACTCTCCATAGATTGAAAATTTCTTTGTTTTGGTTTCACTTTTATGCAGATTTATTAAAAATAGAAACTTTATGTTGATTAATTGATTAATTCGGTATTAAGTTCAACAAATTTAACACACGTTTGATTACACAATAATTAAAAATTTTTTACCTTCCTTTCTATAAACATTTATTTTTAAGCATTTATTGAATAATTATAATTATTAATTGCCTTCCACCCCCCACAAGTACAAACACAAAACACATATCCACATATCCACATAAGCACAAAAGAATTGTAAAACAAAATTAAAGTTTAAAAGTGTCAAACTTAATTAAATTTTACAATTTCTCGTAATTCAATTTTAAAATGGTAAAGTTTAGGATAAATATTCAAATTTTTATAAATCACAAAATGTCAACTTTAACCCTTATAATTCTACTTTGAAAAGTTTGTGAAATTAATTGAGGATAAACTTTCAACCATTTTCTTAAATTGATTTAAAAGATAGAAACATTCATTATAAATAATAATAATCATTGAAATATAAATAATATATATATTTATTTCAACAGAGTTAAACCTTTTGATAATGTAACACCATATACAGCCAATGAAAAGATTGAAATTATATTTAACAAAGTACTAATACCATGATACTTACCAAATTGTTTTGATAATTTCTTATATTCATCACTATTTTCATCACCTTGTTTTTCAGCCAAGTATTTATTTCTTGCTTCTTTAATTGATTGACATTTTGGTAATAACCAAAAATAATTTAAACTTCCACCCAATGATGAAAGAAATAATAAACCTAAACTAAATGGACAATATTTTAAAGGTGTAGTTAATCCCAATATAATTGGTGATAAAATTTGACCTTGAAAATAAGTTGGAAATACTTTATTTTGTAAATTACTAAATTCTTCTCTTGAAAGTTTTTTAAATACAAGTGGTGATACAATAAATGAATAGAATGCTGATCCACCAAATGCTAATGAATAAAACAAAAAATGGTATGGAACTCTTGTGTTTAAACCCAATTGATTAAACATATTGAAGGTAATTTAACTAGATGAAAAAAATCAGGTTGTTTTTTTCCTGTCACAAAATTTGATAAAAATCTATTTTTATTTTTGACTTTATTTTTTTCTGTTTTATGGTTGATGACGGCATATGCTATATCATGCCAAAGAGAAAAAGCGGTCTCGTGTAGTATCATAAACCACCCATATAAAATTATGAGAAAATTCATGATTTTTCATATTGCATGGTTAAACATTATTAGCTTTTACCCCAATTAATTATTGTAATTTATTGACCCTTGAAAATTTTAATTATGTCTTTAAAATACTTTACAAGATCATTTAGTAATTCAATAAAGAAAATGTCAAGTACAATTCCATCAACTCAATATGGGTTTTTCTATAACAAAGCGACAGGTTTACAATTGAAAACAGATTTACCAGTACCTCAACCTGCACCCGGTGAAATCTTATTAAAAGTAGATGCCGCCGGATTGTGTCATTCAGATTTACATGTTTTGGATGGTGAATTAGAATGTAAAGAAAATTATGTAATGGGTCATGAAATTGCTGGTACTGTTGCTTCTTTAGGTTCTCAATGTTGTTTTTTAAATGTTGGTGATCGTGTAGCTTGTTTTGGTCCAAATTCTTGTGGTATATGTAAAGCATGTCGTGGTTCAACTGATAATCTTTGTAAGAACTCATTCTTAAATTGGTTTGGTCTTGGTGTTAATGGTGGATATGAACAATATTTGTTGGTTAAAAATCCAAGAAATTTAGTTAAAATCCCTGATGGATTATCTTCAGAAGATGCAGCTGCTTTAACTGATGCTGGATTGACTCCATACCATGCAATTAAATTGGCAAAAATTAATCCAACTACAAATTGTTTAATTATTGGTGCTGGTGGTTTAGGTATTAATGGAATTCAAATTGCAAAAGTTTTTGGTGCTAAAGTTACTGTATTGGATAAAAAGGAAAAAGCAAGAAAATTAGCTAAAGAAGTTGGTGCTGATTTTGTTTATGAAAATTTACCTGAAAATATACCAATTGGATCATTTGATGTATGTCTTGATTTTGTATCTGTTCAACCTACATTTGATATATGTCAAAAATATTGTCAACCAAAAGGTATTATTGTCCCTGTTGGATTAGGTGCTAAAAAAATATCCTTTGATTTAGGTGATTTGGCATTGAGAGAAATTAATGTATTAGGTTCTTTCTGGGGTACTTCAAATGATTTACAAGAAATTTTTGAATTAGCAAGTCAAGGTAAAATTAAACCAATTGTTCATGTTGCAAATTTAAAAGAGTTGCCAAATTATATTAATGATTTAAGAAATAATGTTTATGAAGGAAGATTTGTATTTAAACCTTAAATAATTTATAATTTATCAATCATTTTAAAAATATTCTCTAATGCATTTTCTTGTACAATTTCATTATAATTCAATATATCTTTACCAAGTAAATTAATTTTATCATTTACAAACCATATGAAATCACTTTGTAAACCAAGATTAATTTCATTATTAATTTTTTTTAATTTTGATGTTTGTTCATATAATTTTGCTGCTTTTTCTGCATTTTCAACTATATCATTTGATATACCACACATTGAAGCTACATTCATACCAAAAGATCCAGGTGCTGTACCTTTTTCTAATTTATATAAAAATGTAATATTTCTTGAATTTGAATCAACTATAATTGACATACGTAAAGGTTTTATTTGTGGATGATTTTTAAATGATTCTCCCAATGTATTATAATGAGTTGCAAAAAATCCAATTGATTGAATATGTGTTGCAATATGATATAAAACAGATTCCGCAATTGCAAACCCATCACTACTTGATCCACCTCTACCTAATTCATCTAATATTATTAAAGATTTTGATGTTGCATTACTAAGTATTTTTTTAGTTTCAGATAATTCAACGAAAAATGTTGATTTACCTTGCATTATATTATCATTTGCACCTAATCTTGTCATTATACGATCAACTGGAGTTAATTCTGCTGATTCTGCAGGTATATAACATCCAATTTGACTCAATATGATTGCTAATCCAGTAGTTCTCATAATTGTAGATTTCCCAGCTGCATTTGCACCAGTTAATAAACCAAAATTTGCTTCATCAGCACCACCAAGTTTAACATCATTTGGTATAAATTCTTTTGTACTTTGAAAACATGGATGTCTTAATTGTTTAAAATTTATATATCCAGATTCAGATTCAATAAATTTTGGTCTACATGATGGATAACCAATTGTTTCAGATACTTTTGTTAATGCTAATATACAATCAATATTTGAAATAAAATTTATAACTTTCATCCAAATTGTATAATTAATATCAAATTTTTCA
Organism: Insectozyma xiaguanensis; assembly: GCA_030555925.1. Classification (NCBI taxonomy): domain Eukaryota; kingdom Fungi; phylum Ascomycota; class Pichiomycetes; order Serinales; family Debaryomycetaceae; genus Insectozyma; species Insectozyma xiaguanensis. The sequence goes on along the minus strand of JANIVQ010000015.1, from coordinate 4,794 downwards.
TACATTCTTGTTTTTAAATTATCACACACCATTTTATGTAATTCTTTTTGTTCCATTAATTTTCTTGCCAATTGTTTAACTTTTGGTGACCAAAATCTTTTAACTTTTGCTGTTGCTGCCATTTGTTGCCAATCTTTTGGTATATGTTTAACTATTTTCATTGGTATTTCAATTAAATATATTTCTTTACCTGAATCACGATAACATATTTCATGTGATTTATATTGCTTTTTATATTCTTTTAAAGTTTCATTTAATTGAGATTCTAAATCTGAAATTATATTTTGTGAATTATCAAATTCTTCATCAATTCCAGTTGTAGGTATAATAATATCATTTTTAGCTTCAATTCTATTAAATGAATCTTCCCATTCATCAATTTTTGATTTCATTTCTTTAGGGAAATTTTGAATATATTTATATAATATCCCACAATTTGTATCAGTAAATTCTAATAATTGATTCAGAAATTTCCCAATATTTTCAAAACTTTCAATAACTCGAAGAAAATCTCTAAATTTTAATGATCTTGAATGAATTCTTGCCAATAATCTTTCTAAATCAGGTAATGAAGTCAAAGTATCTTGTAACATTGATCTTAATTCTAAACCATCATTCATTAAATAATCAATTGCATCATATCTTGCATTTATATCATTTATTTTCATTAATGGATGTAATACCCATTTTTTTAAATGTCGTTTACCAAATGGAGTTGAAGCACGATTGATTAATTTAAATAAAGTACCTTTATCACTATGATCAAATGAATTACTTAAAATTTCTAAATTATTTAAAGTTGTACCATCTAATAATAAATGATTAGCAGTATTTTTAGATATTTTATAATGAATTATATTTCCAAGACTCATAATTGAAGTATCCAACATTAATAATTTTAAATAATTTAATAATCCTCCAAATGCATTGAAAGCAATTTTATAATTATCTTTAAATTCAATTAAAACTGGTGGATAATTTGAAAAATCATCTAAATCTTCAGCTTGATAATATTTTGATTTTATTAATTGATCTATAGTTATATCATAATCCCAAAATTCAGTTATTGGATTCATATTATTCCAAATTTGATTATCAGTACTATATTTTAAAATTTTAATTGCAATTGAACATAAATTCCCCTTTTCACATATAATTTCTTTAGGTTTAATTTGAGTTATTAAAGTATCTAATTTTGTACATTCAGAATCATCATGAATTTCAATAAAATTTAATTCTGAAGTTGCAGTATCAACAAATACAACTCCAAATATTTTTGTACCATCATCTTGAATTTCTTCCTTGATACTTAAACAATATGTTGACATATCATCATTAATCATATTTAAATCAGTTAAAGTACCACCAGTTAATATACCACTCAATTCTCTTTTAATAATTTTCTCTTCTTTTGTACTACCACCTCTAATTTCTTTTGCCAACATTGATTCTTTTTGATCAACTTTTGCAACTTTATACCCATTACTAATGAATTCTTTTGCCCAATATTCAAATGACATTTCAGGTATACCTGCTAATTTCATATTTGCTCTACCACCACCAGCAATTTTTAAATCAAATTTTGTATGGGCAATCATTGCATCATTTTCATATAATTCATAAAATTTCCCCTTTTTGAAGAAAACAACGGTATTCCACATTTTTGATTTGATTTCCCAATATTGCTTTTCAAATGCTGTAAATTTTGACCAAGCAGATTGTGGTATATATAAAGTTCTTGCATCATAATCTGGATGATCAATTGGTCTCTTCTCTGAATCTTTGATATCAACTAACCATTGATATCTTTCTTCATTTTCTTTAGCAAATGATTTTTTTGTAGTTTGAGAAGGTTTAGGTTTAGTTGGTTTATAATTTGTTGCTTGATATGATGATGAGGCATTAAATTTAGCTGCCGCAGAAACTGGTTTTGATTTTGACTTTGAAACTTTAGGTTTTTCAATAATTTCATCATCTAAATCAGATGCAACTGTTTCATCTTCATTTATCACGTCACTCATTTCATCATCCAGCTCAGGTTTGAAATCTGGTTCATTATCATCATCACTATCTTCATCTAGTATTCTTCTCTTCTTTCTAGGACCAACAACATCATCTTCAGAATCACTTTCAGCATAACTGACTTTATTATTACGACGATTTTGTACTGGACTTGAATTTAATGCAAATGATTTATCAGTTAATGGTTTAGCAACCTTTGGTTGTGGTTGTTTAAATTCTTTATTCTCCATAGGTGAAGTAACAGATGAAGTTTGTACATCATTTTCTTTATCACTAAATTCTTTAGACTTCAAAGGTGATGATTCTAGTTGATTATACTTTTGAGGTGTAGGTGAAGATTTTGGTTCATTTTTAACTGGTTTGAAAAATGACATCAATGATGATTGCTTCTTTTGAGATGACGAAGCTGATGCATTCTGACTAGTTGATTTGGCAGGCGTAGTGACTTTTGCCATGATTATAGATGAATAAAAATGAAATCTTGGTTGTAAAAAATTAAACTATGGAATTATATCTATTTATTATATTTTTTTTATTTTTTTAAATTACACGTTATTTTTTTTCGTGTTTCGTGTTTTGCATTTGCAACCATTATTTGGTCTTTGTGTTTTAATTATGCTGGATTTTAAACTATTTACAACTGTAATTATTTTAATACAAGTATGTCTATGCTATTTACCTGATCCTCATCCTACAACAATATCAAAACCAATTTTGAAAATATCTTCAAAAACTCATGACAAACAATATATTATTGAATCATTACAACAAGTTGCACAAAAGATTAGTTTGACACCACAAGATTTAATGAAATTCCAAAGATGGACAGCTGAACAGAATAGAAATTGCATTGAAAACTCATTTATTAAATATTATATTAATACAATAAAATTAAATGAAAGAATATTTGAAGCATCTGAATGTAGAACAAATTTAAATTATAAATTTCAATCAATTTTACAACCAACTCATAATATTCATGATTTAATATTAAGAAGTGATGATAATATTGATTTACAATTGAAAATTAATTTAGTTGATGAATTTATGAATTATATTCAATTTAAAAATTTTAAATTTAATGATTTTGAATCTTTGAATTATGATTTAATTTGTTTAGTTGATTATCAACTGTTGATGCAAGTTGGATTTAGTCAAACTGTTTTAGAAGTCAATTTGGAAAGACAAGTTGAAGTTGGTAAAGAATGTCAATTTATAAAAATCAATCCTCATTTCAAAGGTTATACAATTGATTATGAAGTAACTACATATGTACCAATTAATGGTACATTTTTCTGTCATAAAGGTAGATCATCGACTTGTAATAGGACTATTGCAGATTCTTCACATTCAAGATTTAAATTACCTGACATATAATATATATTTAATCTTTTAATTCTTGTTGTAAAAAATGATTTACAATATCTATAGCTGCTATACTATCTTCAGTACTATCATGTTCACCTGTTTGAATATTTCTACTCAAATATTTAAATGTTAAATCTTTTAAACTAAATTTGAAAGTAGGTGTAGCTTTATGTTTTGGATACAAAATTGAAGTATCAATAATTTTTTCATGAATTAATCTCATTGCATGTAAATCATTTTCTAAACCATGACCAACTAATATTGTATCTTTATCCATGATTTCACCTAATTTTTGCATACTTTCTTCAAACAGAACAAATTCATCAGTTATTTCATTGATTCCTGAATATCTTGTATTGAAATCAACAACCTCACCTATTGGTTTAACATATACATCTAATACAGTAGATTTTGTGAAGAAATCAACCGCTGTAATTCTCATCAATTCAAATCCTTTTGTAGTATAACTCATTTCACAATCAATACCAATTACCGAGTATTTTGATTTCTTTTGAAATATGACATTTGTATCCTTATATTCTTGTAATGCATGTTTTTCTTCTGAAGTTGATAATAAATATGTATGATATTTATTTTTAGCACATAATGAGCTTATATGTTCTTCACCTCCACAACAATCGTAATTTCTCTTTTTATGAACACCACGTCTTAGTTTTCCATGATGAAATTTACATTCAATGGGTTCCAATTGTTGATCTAATCTAAACTCGGTATTACATCGGCTACAAAACCTTGTGATTGATTCATTCGCTTGAGGTATTGGTATTTCCATTAAATAACCAAACTTCTTAAGCTTTTCAATAGGTATTACCCAGCATTTCAAAATTTCCAATTGTTCTTCTAAATTAGATTTCTTTTCTTTCTTTTTAAATTTCTCAGGATTAGATAGTTTATAAACTCTATGCTTCAATTGTGTTTTATATGTTGCATTAGTTGATGATTTTGCCACTTCATACTCTATTTCAATAGCTTTTAGTTTTGGTGTTTTTAATTTTGGATATTTTTTATTTAAAACTTTAACAATGTGTTCAATAAATGCTTTCCGCTCTTGTAATGGTGCAGGTGATGACGTTAGTTGTTTCGGCAAAATATATTGAGGATCTACTCTCTGTTTCTTTGCATCTGGCTCTGGATTATTACTACTTGGTCTTTTCCTATCCATAATAAAAGTTATGTAAAATAAATACTGTATATAAATCAAATCATGTACCCTGCTAAAAAAACAATATAAATATCTGAGATGAGATCAAACATTTTTCAAATTTTTCTTTTCTTTTTCTTTTCTCTGTCGACGTACTTCATAGGATCATTTCTATAGTTTACGTCCCTCTTTGACTCTTCAAAAGAGCCACTGAATCCAACTTGGTTGATGAGTGAGATTAC